>RPOG01002367.1:3796-72627 GCA_008086565.1 Thalassoma bifasciatum
CTAAAAACTTTGAAATGTTGGTCAACTACTGAAATCTGTTAGAAAACATAATTCTTCTCTCAGAAATATGTTTTTATCTCCTTCAACACGCTGCACTTTTCCCTGAGTGACATCGACCTTTTGTTCCCGTCTGCTCTGCAGGGAACGTGTTTGTTTGTTTGTTTGTATCTCTGAGTTTGTTCTGAGATTATGTAAGAGTTTTTTTCACTCACTGAGGAAAACAAAGCAGCCGGAGAAGCAGGAAACGTGATTTATTAGGATCATGAAATCACTTCCTCTCATCATGGGAAAATATCTCAATATTTCATCATCTGGTTCTCGTTACGGCTCCAGCTCCCAGGGTTGAGAAACTTTTCCTGCATTTATCTTTGGTCCGTTCAGTCTCTCCTCATCAGGCTGAGACATTTAAAACTCTACAACAGTGATTCTCAACCTGTGGGTCGTGGCCCCCTGGTGGGCCGTGATGGTATTGCAAGTGGGCCGGCAAATTATTTCCAATAAAATATGATTTTATTGTCGTGTAGTGGGGAAAAAAGTTGTACGACTTTGGTTTACGGTGTTTTAATGTAATCATTTACAAGATTTTAACAACACTTTAAATAGAATTTGAGTAAAAAAGAAGTTTTAAACATTTTAATTGTGTTCAATATGAAAAAAAACCCAGTAAAATAAAAAAAGAATAAGTTACAAAAATTAAAATTCAGATTTTTTTAATTTTTTTTTAAAGTGAGTAGCAACAGATCTGGCTCTTTTTTTTTTTTCAGAAAAAAACATGCGGCAAATCTTACAATTTTTTTATTTATTTATTTGTTTTCAGACGTAAATATGGGTTAAAAAAATCAAAATAAGGAGGTTTTAAAAGTCAAAATTACGAGAGAAGTGTGGACAAGTATGGATTAAAAGTCAAAGTAAGAAAGAAATAATTTTATACCAAAAGATAAAAAGTCATAATTAGGACATAAAAGTCAATATAAGAAGATGAAATGTCATAAATAGATTTGTTTTCACTGAAATGGGTGCAATGTTTTGATATCACCTAAAATTATAAAGTTTTAATAAATGAAGTTTCATGGGTCTGAGAAGTAAAAATGTGACATCTACATCTTTGGAGACAGAGTCTGAAAAGGTTAATAAAACAGATGAAATGTTGTTTTACAGCTGTTTGTATAATAAAGTATAGAAAAATTAAAAAATACCACAGTTAAATTTGAGAGTGAACATCTGTAGTTTCACTCACAAAAACCTAAAACCTCAGAGAAATTTGTGTTTTTCTGTTTTTTTTGTTTCTGAAGCTGTTAGAAAGGAGGAAACTCCCTCCACCCGGGGGCCGCGCTCCCCACGCCATCATCAGACTTTACAACACTTCCTGTCCCTGCAGCCAGAAGCTGTTACAACACACACACACACACACACACACACACACACACACACACACACACACACACACACACACACACAGAAAGATTATCTGTGGTTTAAGGGTGAGAAACGAACGCCACAAACACCTGTTTTCTCTGTTTGATCTCATGAGCCACTTCTGCTCTGATGAATTTTCACAAACAGGAAACAGGAAGTGACTCATTCATCGCCACAAAAATGAGGTCGAGAACGTTTTTTTTCTGTCACCTGAGAAACCTGATCCACCACGACGGGTCTGACACCAAAACACAGAACAGGAAACTCGAAACTTTCAGCTTCAAAATCAGGACGACAAACCACAACAAACTCTCACCGATGAGTTTCAAAAGTCTGAATGAACAAACAACAACAAGTTTTCAGCAGAAAATCTTAAAACTAATATTTAAACTTGCTTTGACTTCAGCATCAGCTACAACTGACAGGAAAATTGTTCTGGATGCAAAGAAAAACCCACAAATAACTTCAGCTGAAATACAGGACTCTCTGAAAGAATGTGGTCTGGCTGTTTCAAGATGTGTTACTCAACCAAAGAGACAAACTGTTAAAAACTACCTTTACAAAAGAAACTATACAAGTGGAGAAATGAGCCAAAAACAGCAAAGAGTAGGAATAAAACTTAGTTTCAGTTGGCAAAAATTGCCAAAAAGCAACAAAATTAGCAAGAAAATTGGGCCAAAACCTGGAAAACACTCAGACAGTAGCAAAAACGGGTCAAAAGTGGCAAAAAATAGGTGGACAGTGACCAAAATGGCCAAAAAGCAACAAAAAATGGCAAGAAAATTTGGAAAAAAAATTCAGAAAGTAGATAAAATGGAGAAAAAATGACAAAAAAACAGTGTAATGTGGTTAAAAAAAGGCTAAAGTCAACAAAAAACAAGATAAAAGTTGGGAAATAGTCAGACGGTAACAACAAATGATCCACAAGTGGCAAAAAGAAGTGAAAAGCATCAAAAATGGACCAAAGTCAACAAAAATGGCAAGAAAATGACGAAACAACCTGGAGAGTCAAAAGGTTTCAAGATGCACAATAAGGAGGCACTTGAGGAAAAATGGGCTGAAGAAAGACATTTCTACACAAATGCCACAAAGTTTCCTGCTTACAATACGCCAAACAGCACAGAGACAAGCCTCAAAACTTCTGGAACAAAGTCATTTGGAGTGATGAGAGCAAAAGTGAACTTTTNACTTTTTGTCCACAACCATAAACATTGTTCCATTTGGAGAGGAGTCAACAAGGCCTATGATGAAAGGTCCACCATTCCTACTGTGAAACACGGAGGTGGATCACTGATGTTTTGGGGATGTGTGAGCTACAAAGGCTCAGGAAACTTGGTCCAAACTGATGAATGAAGGATGAATGCAGCATGTTATCAGAAAATACTGGAGGAAAATTTACACTCATCAGCCCAGAAGCTGCACATGAGACGTACTTGGACGTTCACACATGACAATGATCCAAAACACAAGGACAAGGGGACCTGCCATTGGCTACAGCAGAAGAAAGTGAAGGTTCTGGAGTGGCCATCTCAGTCTCCTGACCTCAAGAATTTACAGGAACTGGGGGCTTTTTGCCAAGAAGAATGGTCAGTTTTACCATCTGAGAAAATAAAGACCCTCATCCACAACGAACACAAAAGACTTCAAGCTGTCACTGATGTTAAAGGAGGACAGGGAAAAATCCTTTTTTCCTTGGGATTGATGTTGATTTGATTTTATTTAACTTGACACAATTAAGAATATTTTGCACTGCATCATTTTTAAAAGTTAAGAGTTAAAGATAGCTCTTTTTGTTCTTCAGTTTTTATAACTAAAAATACAATTTAAAAAGTCCGGTTTAGAAATAACAGGAATGGCTTTTAGACTCGGGATTTTGAGAAGAGTCAAAATTTAACAACTAGTAGGAAAATCTTATTTTTAAGTTGTTGTTTTTTGCCTTTTATCCTACAATTTTGTATTTATTTCTCATAATTTCGACTTAAATCTTAGAATTTTTACTTTTTGTGTCAAAATTTCAACTTTTTATTTCAAACGTTGCCTTTGTTGCAAAACGTAGACTTTTTTATCTTAGACTTGTGTCATCTTAAAATTTTGACCTTAAATGAGAAAGTTTGGACTTTTTTCACATAATCTTAAACTGATTTCTTAAACTTGAGAAGTTTTATCTCAAAATCTTGCCTTTTTGTCTCAGAATTTTGTCTTTATTTCTCAAAATTTCCACTTTTCATATTAAAATATTGACCTTTTATCTCAAAGTTTGAAACAATTCTTACCTTCAGTTTTTATTTTCATCCTCACATTAGAGTAAAAGCTTTTGATGTTTCAATGGTTTGATGTAATTTTCTGCCAAGTTTGTAAATGTTTCTGTACATTGTGAAAACTGCACTAAAGTTTGATTTAAAGAAAATCAAGAATCGAATTGAAATCGCTGAATCTGCTGGAAAAATCACAATTAGATCTTTTTCTAAAACCGTTAAACTGTTTCTTTAAAACGCTGTAAATAAAAGAGCAGGAGCATAAATCTCAGAGGGGCTCAGGGTCAAAGGTCAGGGGTAGAGATTTTTTAGTCTTCATTAATTGTTGTGGTGTGACAGTTTTTCCCAGCATGCTCTGCACATGTAAACAAAGCTGTGAACTTTAATGTGAGAACATTTTCTTCTGCATGTTTGAGGCAGAAACTGAGCGAACAAACTGAAGGACTGAGATCAAATTCCTGCTCTTATGTAACAACCAGCCCGGTCCAGTTTCTCACACACACACACACACTCACACACACACACACACACACACACACACTGATACACTCACACACACTCACACACACACACACACACACTGCAGCTTCAAAGTGAATTAACTGTTTTACTGCTTTGCTGCTCTTCATGTAAAGAAACTAACCTTGAACATGTGTTTCCGGTTGTAAAAGTTAAACTTCCTGCTGATAAACTTTTTAAACTCTTTAAACTTTCTGCAGTAAAATCCCTGAGCTGTCAGAATTAACTCAAATTTAACAGACAAACATTTCTCATCTGTTCTTTGTTCCCAGCTGCTCTTCAGCCTCTTCTCTGTGTTTTAACATGAATTAATCTTTAAGTTTATTAAATAAAGTTGTTAAATCTTCTCCTCACCTCCTCTCTCCCTCCTCCCCGGAGCGGACACAGCTCACAGCCCCGCTTTCTCCCATCATCCCCGGCACAGAGTGACACGGAGGAGCCGCTGAGTTTGGACCAGCTGATCCACGGGAGCGAGGGCAGCTACTGCGCATGCGCACAACTCACACACCTCCACTGACGTTTGTTCATAAACTTCAAGCACGAGGCGAAAAGTTTTAATCACTAATGAGGCTGTGAAATAAATTCAAGAAGATTCTTTTGGATGATGTTTAACTGTCATACAAAAGCGATTTTTCAGATTTTTCGTTTTTTATTTATTTATTTATTTTTTATTTTTTTATTTTTGCATCACAAAAAAAAATTTGTACTACTTTGGTTTACGGTGTTTCAATGTAATCGTTTATAAGATTTTAACAACACTTGGAATAAAAAATTGAGTAAATGAGTAAATTTTAACTGTGTTCGATGTAAAAAGAAATAAAAATAAAATTTCAAAAAAAGTTACAAAAATTAAAATTAAAATTAAGAAATTTTCACTTTTTATATAATCATTTATCGATTTGTTTTATTTAAAGTAGACAGCAGAAGTAGAATGGGTCATCTTCTCTTTTGCTTTTGTTTGGTGTGTATAACTTTTTTTTTTTTTTTTTTTAATTTTTTTTTTTTAATTTTGCATCACAAAAAAAAAGTTGTACTACTTTGGTTTGGGTGTTTCAATGTAATCATTTACAAGATTTTAACAACACTTTAAATATAATTTGAGTTAATAAGACATTTTAAACATTTAAATTGTGTTCAATGTGAAAAAAAAATATTAAGTGAAATAAAAAAATTATAAGTTACGAAAATTACAATTCAGAAATGTTCACTTTTAGATAATCATTTATCAATTTGTTTTATTTAAAGTAGAAAGTAGAAGTAGAATGGGTCATCTTCTCTTTTGCTTTTGTTTGGTGTGTATGATAACTATTTTTTTTTTTTTTTTTTTTTTTTTTTTTTTTTTTTTTTTTTTTTTTTTTTTTTTTTTTTTTTTTTTTTAATTGTTCATTTCAATGTTGTTCACTATTTGATTCACTATTTGTTTGTTTGTTGATTTTGCTGTGGATCTCTGTGAACTGTTGTTTTAAAGGTGCTCTATAAATAAAGTTATTATTATTATTATTATAAATATAATGGTAAATATAAAAATGGAATCCATAACAGAAAATTGTAAAAGGAGATATGAATGTATATTTAAAACATATGCAATATATTTTTCTTAATAAAAACATATTTGACAAAAACATTATTATTATTATTATTATTATTATTATTATTATTATTATTATTATTATTATTATTATTATTATTATTATCATGCAGATCATGAAGAGTTCAGCCTGGAAATAGCATTTTTCATTTCAAAGCTTTAAGCAAAAAGTTAAAGAATTTTTGAAAGTATTTAAATCTATTTTGGTTTATTACTTTAAAATAACCTTTTCTTGAAGAACTTTGAGAAAATAAGTGTGTTATGGTTGTGTTTGACATCAAAATAAATATTTCTGACACAAACAAAGTACCACAAACATGAAATGAGCATAAAAATGTTAATGTTTGAAATATAATCCTGTTGTTTTTTGTTTTGTTTTTTTAACACAAAACTACTTTAAGTTTTCAAAAACATTGAAACAATAATATATGTTTAACATTATCTATAAGATAACTCTAAGAATGTTCTTTTTTTTCCCCATTTGTTTCTGTTAAAGTTGTTTATTAGAAATACAAAAGCATTATGACAAGAGCAGTTTTGTCAATATTAGAGAACATTTTGAAACAATAAAAGTGAGATTTTTACATAAATATTGTGGTAATTCATTCAAAATTGAGTTAATGAAATTAAATTAAGTCAAGAACTTGAGATGATTAAGTCAAAATGATGAGGAAAAAGTCAAAATGATAAAGTCATAATTAAAAAAGGATTAATTCAGAAGCTCTGCCTGTTTTTTTTTTTGTTTTTTTCTGAAGGTGATAAACCATCCGTCTTACCTGAGCTCTTTATGATCATCCTGTGTCTTCACTGTATCCTGATCACCCATGATGCCTTGCTCCGTGTCCGTGAGGCGGCGTGATGACTCAGAGATGGGGTCCATGGGGACGTAAAGATCCTGAGAGGAGAAAACTCTTTTCTCCGGCGTCTTTGGAGACTCCGGGTCAGGGTTTAAGGTTCCTGATGGACCCACGTCCTCACACCGACCCCCGTCCTCAGACCGACCCCCGTCCTCAGACCGACCCCCGTCCCCAGACCGACCCCCCCGGCTCTTCATGGCGTCCTCTGAGGGGTCACTGGAGGTCAAAGGTGAAGCCCAGCAGGGTGCCGGAGCAGGAGGCAGCGCTCTGTGTCCGTGCTGGTCCAGACTGGTCAGACTGAGGCTGGAGAGGGCGCCGAGCAGGGGGGAGTCTCGTACGTACTCCCCCCCCGCCCTCCCCTGACTCCCCCCCTCCTCCTCCTCCTCCTCCTCCCTCCTCTTCTTCTTCTTCTTCTTCGCCCGGCCGCCGCTCTTCTTCTGGCTCCGTGGCACGGTGCCCACGTGTGTGTACATGTGGCTTGATGTGGCGTAGCTGGGGCCGAGGGGGCGGGGCTCCAGGTCGTCCACTGCACCTGCTGCTGCTGCTGCTGGTTTCCCATCATGCTTTGGGGCTGGCTTGGTGGTGGCCTTCTCTGACGAGCGGCGAGCTGAGAGGTTGGTGAGGCTCCCGAACCATTTAAAACCTGCAGAAGAAGAGAAACAGAAATACTTCATCTTTAGATCACATGGGAATTTCATGGTTATTCCTACGGAAGCCTGGAAGGAAAAAGGAAGAAAGTCAAACCCAAACTCTGCTGTTTATGACCCACCTGACTGTACTTACTTCTGACAAACCTGGCAACCACTGTGAACATGTTAGTGATGTCAGAGTTACTGATGGAGACACAGCTTCAGGGAACTTATAAGATTTTTTAATTGGTTTGAGGGTCAATGACAAAAAGAGGGTCTAAAAACGTATTTTTAAAAAGTTCTTTGAAAATGGATAAAAACATATTTCTGAGAGAAGAATTATGTTTTCTAACAGATTTCAGTAGTTGACCAACATTTCAAAGTTTTTAGGTTCATTATTTTTTAGTATTTTTAATTTGAGCACCCAAAAATGTCAGGTGGAGCAACGAAATATATGAAAATATATTTATATGTTCCTGTTNACCTGACATGGAAATTGTTCCAGTCACCAATGAAGTGAAAAAACCTTTTTTATCAGTATTTCAGAGAAATCTACAAACTTTTCCACTTGGTCACAAATGTCATTTGGGCTCCTCTGGCTGATGCAGTTTCCTGTTTCCTGTTTTATTCTCTTCACTTTAAAATAAAAGTCTAATGTTACGGTTGCACCACCCTGACATTTGACAAGGTGAAAATTACGGGACAAAAGTTTTTGACATTTCTCAACAGCTTTAAAATTCTTTTTATTTGCAAAGAATGTTTCATTTAAAAAGGTTCAAGCATAAAATAATGCCACTGTATTTTTAATTTCCATTTACAATAAGACTGTAAGTTAAAAATCTCAAATTAATGACACCTATGAACAGTCCTGCCAACGTGGTGGACTGTAAAACCCCCAAACTCCTTGGTTTTGTGTTTTTTTGTACAATATAAAATTATCAAATTTCTATACAAGTTTATTCTGTCCAAAGTATCTTATTTCTTTATGTACACTACTTTATGAGTTAAGTACTACCTTCCTTTTATTGCACTCAGACACAAAAAAAGGGGACGTCACCTCATTGACCCACATGTTAAAATGTGTTAAATGTGGAGGTTTGTTTTTGCAGATAAACAAACTCCAAAGAACATTTTTGGTACTGAATCAGTTATTTTCCATATTTGAGCGACGTGTGAACATACAGCTCCTCTTAAAGTCCCGACATCAGAGCTGAGAGATTTTAACGAGTGACAGAAGATGATGAAGAACAGGAAATGACTGACAGCTCTTTCAAAATACGACTTGATGCTTTAACAAACTCTGGAAAACACAGTCTGTGACTTTTTAACCCTTAAACTCAAATTAAAGAAGGAGAGAGCTGCAGCTGCTGAAGTTTAATTTCTCTTCATCCTGTGAAAAAAAAAAGTTTTTTTTTTTTTTTTTAGTTATGTGAGGAATGTTTTCCTGACCTCGTGTAAAGAAACTCTCATGGTTTTCTTCTTCTCAGCTGTGTTTGGTTTTGTTTCAGCCCCAGGGGAACGCTCACTCTCTGAAAACACGGACGCTGAATATTTATTCTCACAGCTAAATTTAGAACAAAGATTAGAGACTTTTATTTTGGCGGTGAAGCCCACAGATTTGATGGTTCTTATTCCAGTTTTTTTGTTTGAAATGTTCCAACATGAATAAATCTGGAGACTAACACCATGTTCCTCTGTTTTTTCTTTATTTTTTCTCTGGTAAGGGTCTTTTCAGTTTACTGCAGCAAAGGATTGTGGGGGAAAATGAAGCAATGATGATATGTAATAATACTGTGAATAGTTGGACGTAAACTTTCTTCCCTAAAGAGTTTTTTTAAGCTCTACCAAATAAAAACAAAAACCTGAAATTGAAGAAAGAGAATCATTAAAAAGGTTTGAACTCAATTCAAGTCAGTTAGTCAAAAAGACTGTTAGTCGGAAAGACTGTCGGTCAGAAAGACTGTTAGTCAGAAAGACTGTTAGTCAGAGAGACTGTTAGTCAGAGAGACTGTTAGTCAGAAAGACTGTTAGTCAGAGAGACTGTTAGTCAGAAAGACTGTCGGTCAGAAAGACTGTTAGTCAGAAAGACTGTAAATCAGAGAGATTGTTAGTCAGAGAGACTGTTAGCCAGAGAGACTGTTAGTCAGAGAGACTGTTAGTCAGAAAGACTGTTAGCCAGAGAGACTGTAAATCAGAGAGACTGTTAGTCAGAGAGATTGTAAGTCAGAGAGACTGTTAGTCAGAAAGACTGTTAGTCAGAGAGACTTTTAGTCAGAGAGACTGTTAGTCAGAGAGACTGTTAGTCAAAAAGACTGTTAGTTAGAAAGACTGTTTGTCAGAGAGACTTTTAGTCAGAAAGACTGTTTGTCAGAGAGACTTTTAGTCAGAAAGACTGTTTGTCAGAGAGACTTTTAGTCAGAAAGACTGTTTGTCAGAGAGACTTTTAGTCAGAAAGACTGTTTGTCAGAGAGACTTTTAGTCAGAAAGACTGTTTGTCAGAGAGACTGTTAGTCAGAGAGACTGTTAGTCAGAGAGATTGTTAGTCAGAGAGACTGTTAGTCAGAAAGACTGTTAGTTAGAAAGACTGTTTGTCAGAGAGACTTTTAGTCAGAAAGACTGTTTGTCAGAGAGACTTTTAGTCAGAGAGACTGTTAGTCAGAGAGACTGTTAGTCAGAGAGACTGTTAGTCAGAAAGACTTTTAGTCAAAAAGACTGTTAGTTAGAAAGACTGTTTGTCAGAGAGACTTTTAGTCAGAAAGACTGTTTGTCAGAGAGACTTTTAGTCAGAAAGACTGTTTGTCAGAGAGACTTTTAGTCAGAAAGACTGTTTGTCAGAGAGACTTTTAGTCAATAAGACTGTTAGTCAGAGAGACTGTTAGTCAGAAAGACTTTTAGTCAGAAAGACTGTTTGTCAGAGAGACTTTTAGTCAGAGAGACTGTTAGTCAAAAAGACTTTTAGTCAGAAAGACTGTTTGTCAGAGAGACTTTTAGTCAGAAAGACTGTTAGTCAGAGAGACTGTTAGTCAAAAAGACTGTTAGTCAGAGAGACTGTTAGTCAGAGAGACTGTTAGTCAGAGAGACTGTTAGTCAGAAAGACTGTTAGTCAGAAAGACTGTTAGTCAGAAAGACTGTTAGTCAGAAAGACTGTTAGTTAGAAATATTGTCAGGTAAAATGACTGTAAGTCAGAAAGACTGTTAGTCAAAAAGACTGTAAGTCAGAAAGACTGGTAGTCAAAAAGGCCGTTAGTCATAAAGACTGTTTGTCAGAAATATTGTTAGAGAGAAGTCAAAGTCAGGTGATACTTTTAATGTACCATTCGTCTCAACGTACCATCATACCATTAATTTTAACATACCATCAGTCTTACAAACCAACTGTTAAATTTACTATTACTCTTAATCCTACAATTAGTCACAACGTATCATTAGTTTTGATGTACTATTAGTCTTAATGTACCAACAGGCTTAATCATTCCATTAGTCTTAACATAAAATTAGTCTTAATGTACCATTAGGCTTTATGTACCATCAGTCTTAACCTACCATTAGTGTTAATGTACCATTATGGACCGGCCCATTCCTCACCTCCAGTTTTCTGAAATCTTTACGAGTACGTGTAAAAAGGAAGGAGAAGCTGCATCTTAAAATAAACCTGACACAATCATGAATTCGTCGTTTTTTCTCGGTTTACTCAGAACAAATCGACCTCCACCCAACGTGGTCATCAGAGATAATTTTAAATGGTTTTAAGGAAACAGTCAAAGACGTCTCTGAACGTCTCCAAACTTTTCTTTTTTACAGAAAAACCAGAGTGAAGCTGAAAGCAGCTGTGGGGTTTGTTTACTCGAGTCTGAATGAAGACTTTCAGATGCATCATGGGGGATTATTGGCGCTTTAAATAGAGGAGATTATTGAGACTCAAACAGAAGAAGAAGAAGAAGAAACAGGGAGTCGTTGTCCTTCGCAGACATTCAGCGTCTCTGCGCTCGGCTCTGTGTTCACACGCTCATTCAGACACACAAAGACCACACACACACACACACACACACACACACACACACACACACACACACACACACACACACACACACACTCACTGTTACAGTAAAACAAGTGTGAATAGATTCCTTTGAAAGTTTTCACAAACACGCTCTAATCACTCTGACTCATCTCTGAACAAACACAAACTTTATCTGATGGAAACTTTCACACTTTTAAAGGAGAAGTTCTTCATTTTCTTCATCATTCAGTGGAAAATATTTACATGACAAACTTTTAACAAACAGCTGATTTAAAACTTAATTCTGATTAAAAAAAAAAAGTGAGGTGAACTCAGAATTTGAAGGCAACAAACATCAGTAGAATTTAAGTTAAACTTAATATTTTACATTTTGCGTTTGAGTTTGCTCAAGTGTGAATTCCTTTTTTTGTTTTCAACTTAAAAGCAAACTTAAAATATTCAGTATATGAAGTTTGTTGCCTTGAAACCTTGAGTTCAATAAAGCCACTTATAATTTTACAGTCACAACTTTTAATCCTTTCCTCTACTTTGATAACTCTCCTGTGAGTTTTACTAACGTATAATTTCACCTTGTAATAACTTTTAGTCTTTTCTTCTATAAACTAAACTTATAAGTTTGCAGTTACATCTGAATTCTTACAGAAAATCCACTTTAATTTAGTTATGAAACAGAATGTTTTAAGAGGAATTCAGATTTGCACGCTCGCAAAAGTTAATGTGAGTGATTTTAAAAATTAAGAACTTTCAATCAAATATATGATAAATAGATAATTACATGCAATACATTCATTTTTATTTATTTTAAACCGCAGCATCAAGTTGAAGCACACAACATGATTCAGAATAAACCCTCATATTATTATTATAATTATAATTAAGTAAAGACACTTTGGAGAGAGAAGTGTCAGATACGTTAAAGTTTTGAGGCCTTCAGTTTCTCATCTGTGCGTTTTTTAATGTAACATCAGGCGACTGTAAAATTATATTTAAGTAAAAGCAAACAAAACATTTCTGTGCAGATGCATCAAAGAATAAATAATCACCTTAAAGTATAACTCCACAAACCTGTAACCTGACACGTAATGAGTCAGAAAACATTTTATTTTGACACTTAAAGAATCTTCCACATCTTATTTTTGATCCTTTTTCATGCTCTGAGTTTTATAATCAGGCTCTGATGTGTTTTCTCTCCACACGGATGTTTTTATTGGTGTAGTAAAGTAAAGTTGGACTTACTGAGTTTGTGTTTGTTCATGGTCAAAGCGCCGTCTCTTCTTCCTCTTTAGTCTCTCAGAAAAAAAAATGAACCACACTTTTCTACCAGCTCTTCTTCTGCTTCCTGTTTCTGAAAAACGCCGGAAACTCGAGCAGAAAGTTTCAGGTTTGTTGATGAAATCGGGAGGAAAAAAAAAAAAGTTTCTGAGACGAGTCAGTTTGAGGAGCTGTGACGTGTTTTTCTGATCCTGGTGATTAAAAAAAAAATTTCTTCATTAAGTTTTTCTGCAGGTTTTACTCACTGATCAAAATCTTAAAAACAGACAAAAGCCCATTAGTCAGAAGGTTCTTTAATCAGAAACATGTTAGTCAGAAAAAACAGAAGTTCTTGTTTTTGAAGTTTATGACTTTCTTTTAAAGTTTACGACTTTATTCTTCTTAGTTTAAAAAATGTATTCTTGTAAGTGTACGACAATAATCTTGTTAGTTTACTACTTTACTCTTGTAAGTTCACAACTTTATTCTTCTTAGTTTACAAATTTATTCTTGTTAGTTTACGACTTTATTCTTGTTAGTTTACGACTTTATTCTTGTTAGTTAAAACTTAAATCTTGCTAGTTTACAACTTTATTCTTTGTTAGTTTACGACTTTATTCTTGTTTGTTAACAACTTTATTCTTGTAAGTTTACGACTTTATTCTTGTTGGTTTATAGCTTTATTCTTGTTGGTTTATGACTTTATTGTTGTAAGTTTATAGCTTTATTCTTATAAGTTTACAACTTTATTGTTGTAAGTTTACAACTTTATTCTTGTTAGTTTACAACTTTATTCTTGTTAGTTTTCAACTTTATTCTTGTTAGTTTGCAAATTTATTCTTGTTGGTTTATGACTTTATTGTTGTAAGTTTATAGCTTTATTCTTATAAGTTTACAACTTTATTCTTATAAGTTTACAACTTTATTCTTGTAAGTTTACGACTTTTTTCTTGTTAGTTTTCAACTTTATTCTTGTTAGTTTGCAAATCCATCTTGTTGGTTAACAACTTTATTCTTGTTAGTTTGCAACTTTATTCTTGTTAGTTTACGACTTTCCTCTTGTTTGTTAACGACTTTATTCTTGTAAGTTAACGACTTTATTGTTAGTTTACGACATTATTCTTGTTAGTTTACAACTTTATTCTTGTTAGTTCAAAACTTTATTCTTGTTAGTTCAAAACTTTATTCTTGTTAGTTTACAACTTTGATCTTGTTAGTTTACAACTTTTTTCTTGTTCATTTACAACTTTATTCTTGTTAGTTTAAAACTTTTTTCTTGTTAGTTTACAACTTTATTCTTGTAAGTTTACAACATTATTCTTGTAAGTTTACAACTTTATTCTTGTTAGTTTTGAACTTTATTCTTGTTAGTTTACAGCTTTAGGTTGGGTTTGGTACCACATTGTGTTCAAACTCTGCTTTTATGCTGACAGAGGGGCTTGTTAGTAATCAAGTAAACGTGGAACACCTGTAGGAATTAGTAGCAGCAGCTTTTTAAGGCTTTGTCACCCTCCGTTGCTGCAGGACAGCTATCAATTGTTAACCCATTTGTGTTGTTGTTCTGAAATGTTCTCTGTTTTTCAGTTTGTGGTAACCTAACTTTTTATTTTACCTTCTGGTAGTTCACCACTTACCGTTGGATCATTTCAAGCTACTGATTGGACTTGAGTGACTTGAATTGCAATAAATAACTGGAAAAATTGGGGTGTTCTAAAACTTTTGACCGGTAGTGTATTTTCTTATCAACTGAGTGATTTTAGTGCGTTAATTCAACTTCTTACAAACTGTCACTGAGAATTTGGCATGTGTTACCGAGAGATTTGTAGTTTTTGATGTCACTTATACATTGGTAAGTGCCGCCCTAAGATTGGTAAGTTTCACTGATGGATTGGTAGATGCCTCTGCAGGAATGGCAGGTGTAACGGCTTGTTGGCAGGCCTCACCGACTACGTTTACATGCACACCATATTCCTGTGTTAATGGGAATAATGACAATATTCTGATGGCATTGGGTCATGTAAACACCTCATTCCGAGCTCTGAGCTCCTCCCTCTTCATACAAACATGTTTTTTTATTTCCCTGTAAATGAGGCCAGTGTTTGAAACTGTTAATTACCTGAAGCAGGTGTGTGAAGGTGTGTGAAGGTGTGTGAAGGTGTGTGATGGTGTGTGAAGGTGTGGCAGACAGACAAACAGGTGAACTCCTCTCAGACATTAAAAGAAAACATGTTTTGAAAATGTCACCAAAATAACTTTAACCCTCTGACGCATGAATTATGAAAGTCAGTGTCAGGATTTTTCCACTTGTGTGTTTTTATTTGTCTTAAGGCACGAAAAAATTTTCCCTTTTTAAAAAAAAATATTTGTAACAGAGCATTCAAAATAAAACAGTGTGAACTTAATGTAAATATGCCTTTTTTTTTGGTGATTTCATGAATAATCTTTTTTAATGCTTTGTGAAACATTTTAACTCTCTTTTATCCATTTTAACACTGGATAATTTATAGTAGATAAGCTTTTTCACCCTCAAATGTTTGTGTATAACGTTTCTATAACATTCCCATGTTTGGGAAAAAGAATTGAAAACATTTTTTCAGGCCCTAAGAAGAATAAAAATATCCTGACACAGGCTGATATGGATTTCCACCACGGATCACTTCCTCCTCACATTCAACACTACTCTCCATCTGTCTGCAATCAAACCTCCACGTCTCATCTCATTCAGTAATCTAAAGGACATTAATGTTGACTCTCTTTGCGCCAATATCGACAGTTTAACAATCCCGGATTCCCACTCCAACCCTGATGACCTCACAGCATCTAAATAACATCCTCAACTCTCTCGCCCCTCTGGAAACCCGGACTGTCTCCTTCACATCATCTGCACCCTGGTACACCCTTGAACTCCGGACAATGAAATCCAAGGCCCGCCAATCAGAACGCCTCTACAATAAAACTGGACTCACAATTCACAAGATGATGTGGGTCAATGAGGTGACGTCCCTTTTTTTGTGTCCTTCCATCATGAATTGAGTATTTCATCACATGTATTTCTTTATTCTATGAAACCTGTGTTATTTGAACACATCTTTAAACTATTAAAATATAACATGTTTTTTTGTGTTTTGGTTCCTCAAACCCCCAAAATGTCAGGTGGTGCAACCGTCCTGACAAGTATCCACAGTAATTAAACTCTAAAAATTGAATGTCAGTTATTGTAAATGGAAATTAAAAATACAGTGGCATTATTTTATGCTTCAACCTTTTTAAATAAAACATTCTTTGCAAATGAAAAGAATTTTAAAGCTGTTGAGAAATGTCAAAAACTTTTGTCCCGTAATTTTCACCTTGTCAAATGTCAGGGTGGTGCAACCGTAACANATGTGTTTTTACCCTTTGTAAAGTGACCTTGGGTGTCTTGATTGGTGCTTTGAAATAAAATGTATTATGAATGTTCCCATCAGAGCTTTGACAGATCCAGATCAACCTGATCAACACAAAACACAAGTGTTCACATCACATGACGGAGTTTTGGCAAAACCAAACCAACCAGAGTCAACAACCACACCTGGTTAATAATAACAGAACAAAGAGTCTCCTGTTCTCGTTAAAGCGATAAAAGGAGCTGGAGTGTTGTTGGTGAGTGAAGTGTGTCTGAGAGTTTCTTTCTTCAGCTCTTCACCTGGATCATCTCCTCCATCATGAGGCTGCTGACTGTCTCTCTCTTCATTTCTGCTCTCATCATCTTTTCTACAACCCAAGGTCAGTCTTTACGTCCACTTTAGTTCTCTAACTTCATAAATAAGGCGTCTCTTTACAGGTTTTTACACAGGTTTTTTTCTGTCTGTTTGTCTCCAGTTTTTGCTCTGAGACTTCCTCATCATGGGCGACACGGAGAAGGTGGTCAGCTTCCTCCTCATCCTGGACCCAAGAAAGGTTTCATCAGTGAGTTTGTTTTTCTAATTCAACTGAATTTAGAATGATTTCAAGAATTCAGACGTAGAGTTCATATCCAGTTTTCTGTTTGATCCACATGAGCATCTTTACTTTCTTTAACCCTTCAGACCAAAGGAGTCAAACTTTGGCCCACTGTGCAGTTATATTTGGCAAATATTTACCAGATGACAACTAAAACTGAGCATAGACAGACAGTTTTTGTCAGGGCACAGACAGCCTGTGTGATTTACCCATGTACAGAAGGGTCTCATGTCCACTGTGTGCCCTCCTCACTCATGGTCACAAGGTAAAATGTGATATTTGTAAATACAACCATGAGTAAATCCTACTCATTTGTAATCAGTATTTTTATCTATTTCATAAGGATTAGAAGACTTTACCAACAAATTTTGAGTGAACTATTGTTAATATATTCAGGTGGTATTGACTCAAAAACAAGAAAGTAAAATTTACACAGTCAAACTGAGTGTAAATTGTTCTCACATTTATATTGAGGAGGTTTTTTAGTTTGTTTTTTATAGTGTGTTTACCCTTAAGTTCACACCCAATTTCTGTGGGTAGAAATAAATATAAATAAGGTCAAATTAACCCATTAATACACAATTCACTCACTGACCTTAATTATTTTAGTATGATTCAGACCAGTGATTCCCAACCTGTGGGTCATGGCCCCCTGGTGGGCCGCAGAGGTACTGCAAGTGGGCATTTCCAAAATCGTGTGCTCTTGGTGGAGAGTAATTAAAGAAAGATACAAAAATACAGAATAATGATGACACTGTTAAAACTCAGTTATGTTTTAAAGGATATTAAACATGTACAAATATTTATATACAAAAGAATTTCCTCTTAACACGACCATAAATTTAACAACGACCCAAAATATAAATAAAAAATGACGATTGTTTGTAGGAAATGTAGCAAAAGTAATGAGCCCATTTTTCAATAACACTCAGGGCAGTTATTTTATTTTGGCTCTTTGTTACAAATCGAGCTCTAACAGGGAATTTTGTACATCCTCCGTACTTATTGGAGGGATTGAAGGTGGGAATATTTGTAAAATCTCTGACTTTTCACCCGGGACTCAACCTTTTGAAACGTACTATTTACAAAGGAGTGTTCGAGTCTCCAAATAAATGATGTGATGTTTTCTCCTCTGTGTCTTAAAGGAGAAAATGATGGAGTGATGAACCTGGTTGACCCTGAAGATGACAGAGGTGGACGTGGAGTAAACCTGAGGCGTGGAGGTTGAGGTGGAGTTTGATGAAGCCTGAGGAGCCAGAAACTTCTTCAACCTTCACTTTAAAAACTCTGCAGACATGAAAATCATTTTATATTCATGAATCATTTCTGCACAAAGAGTTCTGTCTCTGTTTGTCTCTAAAATAAAAATAAATCATAAACAAAGAGTAACGGTCAGTCTGTTTATCTCATCACAGTCATTACCTTTTGATATATTTTGAAGTATTTCAAACATTAACAGGGATCATCAGAGTAGAGAAAATTTGATTTTCATTCACAGATTTGTAGCATTAGTCGTTTGCTGAAAGAACCAGAATTTCCACGCTGTCACTGAACGTCTGATGTTTATCAGACTCAACATTCATGTTCCCATCAGAGCTTTGACAGATCCAGATCAACCTGATCAACACAAAACACAAGTGTTCACATCACATGACAGAGATTTGGCCAAACCAAACCAACCAGAGTCAACAACCACACCTGGTTAATGACATAATAACGGAACAAAGAGTCTCCTGTTCTCGTTAAAGCGATAAAAGGAGCTGGAGTGTTGTTGGTGAGTGAAGTGTGTCTGAGAGTTTCTTTCTTCAGCTCTTCACCTGGATCATCTCCTCCATCATGAGGCTGCTGACTGTCTCTCTCTTCATTTCTGCTCTCATCATCTTTTCTACAACCGAAGGTCAGTCTTTATGTCCACTTTAGTTCTCTAACTTCATAAATAAGGCGTCTGTTTACAGGTGTTTACACTTCACTCACTTTTTTCTGTTTGTCTCCAGTTTTTGCTTGGGTAGATCCTAATCGTGGGCGACACGGACAAGGTGGTCAGCTTCTTCCTCCTGGACCAAGGAAAGGTTTCATCAGTGAGTTTGTTTTTCTAATTCAACTGAATTTAGAATGATTTCAAGAATTCAGACGTAGAGTTCATATCCAGTTTTCTGTTTGATCCAAATGAGCATCTTTACTTTCTTTAACCCTTCAGACCAAAGGAGTCAAACTTTGGCCCACTGTGCCGTTATATTTGGCAAATATTTACCAGATGACAACTAAAACTGAGCATAGACAGACAGTTTTTGTCAGGGCACAGACAGCCTGTGTGATTTACCCATGTACAGAAGGGTCTCATGTCCACTGTGTGCCCTCCTCACTCATGGTCACAAGGTAAAATGTGATATTTGTAAATACAACCATGAGTAAATCCTGCTCATTTGTAATCAGTATTTTTATCTATTTCATAAGGATTAGAAGACTTTACCCACAAATTTTGAGTGAACTATTGTTAATATGTTTAGGTGGTTTTGACTCAAAAACAAGAAAGTAAAATTTACACAGTCAAACTGAGTGTAAATTGTTACCACATTTATATTGAGGAGGTTCATTAGTTTGTTTTTTATAGTGTGTTTACCCTTAAGTTCACAACCAATTTCTGTGGGTAGAAATAAATATAAATAAGGTCAAATTAACCCATTAATACACAATTCACTCACGGACCTTAATTATTTTAGTATGACTTAGACCAGTGATTCCCAACCTGTGGGTCATGGCCCCCTGGTGGGCCGTGGAGGTACTGCAAGTGGGCATTTCCAAAATCTCTTCGTGGAGAGTAATTAAATAAAGATGCAAAAATACAGAATAATGATGACACTGTTAAAACTCATTTATGTTTTAAAGGATATTAAACCAGTACAAGTATTTATATACAAAAGAATTTCCTCTTAACACAACCATAAATTTGACAACGACCCAAAATATAAATTAAAAATGATAATGTTGCAAATGTAACAAAAGTACTGAGCCCAAAGTGTCATTGAATTGATTTTGTGGAACCCAAAATGTTGTGACTGACCCAAAATTTAATAAATTGTCACAATGTTACATTTCTGGTTTTATGACATTTTTTAATAACACTCAGGGCAGTTATTTTATTTCAGGTCTTTGTTACAAATCGAGCTCTAACAGGGAATTTTCATGTAGGAGGCATGAATAACCTCCCTAACTTCCACCCTATATTTGTAAAATCTCTGACTTTTCACCCGGGACTCAACCTTTTGAAACGTACTATTTACAAAGGAGTGTTCGAGTCTCCAAATAAAACTACACTACAAAAGAGGAGACACAGAATTTCCTCTTTATGATGGAGTGATGAACCTGGTTGACCCTGAAGATAACAGAGGTGGACGTGGAGTAAACCTGAGGCGTGGAGGTGTAGGTGCAGGTTGATTCATCGTCCTGGATAATGAAGAGTTTGATGAAGCCTGAGGAGCCGGAAACTAATTCAACCTTCACTTTAAAAACTCTGCAGACATGAAAATCATTTTATATTCATGAATCATTTCTGCACAAAGTCTCTGTTTGTCTCTAAAATAAGAATAAATCATAAACAAAGAGTAACGCTCAGTCTGTTTATCTCATCACAGTCATTACCTTTTGATATATTTTGAAGTATTTCAAACATTAACAGGGATCATCAGGGTAGAGAAAATTTGATTTTCATTCACAGATTTGTAGCATTAGTCGTTTGCTGAAAGAACCAGAATTTCCATGCTGCCACTGAACGCACCACAGACACAGCTCATAACGATGTATCTACAAGTGCAACACAATTTAAAGCTTGGATGGTTTTTTTTTACGATTATTATTGTTTTTATTGAGTGATGAAAGACAAAAACATGCCAGGTGAGGAACACAACAAACAAACTGTTTTAACAGGACAAAGAGAAACAGGAAAGTACTTTGATTTATGAAGTTTGAAGGTGCTGAAAGTCTGTTTTTGTGTGTTATTGTTTGTGTGAACATATATATATATGTATATATATGTGTGTGTGTGTGTGTGTATAAGTGCATGTCTGTGAGAGTTTCTGAACATTTTTATTATTTATTTATCTCTCCATGTATTTATTAGGGATATAACAGGATGGTACCAGGATGGGATGTTGGTTTAAACTGGGAGAGATTATTGTGGTGGAGGTTTTTAGATAATAAAAACAATCAAGAGAAAGAAAGAAAAATTACAAACAAATTTACAGCAATTTATATAACTTAACCCCTTACACTCCACTCAATTCTGGCCTATTTACCATACTATGTTTTTAAAATTCATCAGTGACACCCAGTGGTGGAAAGAGTACTGAAAATCTGTATTTGAGTACAAGTACTGTTACATTGCTAAAGTATTACTCAATCACAAGTAAAAGTACAGAGTATTTGTCAAAAACTACTCAGATTATTAGTTACTTTAACAGGTGATGTCACTGTCACCTCTAAATATTGGTTTTTTTTGCTTTACCAATAGTTCAAACACTAACAATCAATAATCTTTAATACCTGTGTCACAGTCTGGCTCAAAAGCATGACCACACATAGTCTGTCACATTTCAGAAAATATATTTATTTACGATCCACACATCAGTAAAAATTGTTTTATTTACCTTATGTACATAACAAAAATAACTACAACATTTATTTGATGACCCTTCTGTACACAACCATAACAAGTATTTCATGAAACATATATCAGCATCAGAATCAGAATCACCTCTATGTATCTTCAAGAAGCATTCAAGGAATTTAGCTTCAGTTTTAACTGTGACTCTCTTTGTACAAAACAAGTGGGAATAAACATTAAATACCAAAATATTTAAAAAAACAGCTGTTCAGTAACTACAAATTAGAAAAAAATATACATTTAATATACACATTCCTATCCATGACAAAAAAGTATTTTATTATACTTTCATGAAACAACTGTTCATAGTCTTTGGGTTGATAAAATAAAAGGTCTATAAAAGTATGTTTTAAAATTAAAAGCCAGAGATGATGAGCGAGAGACGCCAGTTCCCACGTTAGCATTTCATTGTGAGTCAAATACAATGACATAATATTATAAATCGTCAAATAGTCAAAATTATTGTTCAGTCTAACTAAGATATAACACACACAAAACAACTGAGAGATGATCATTAAAAAAAATTCAACAGTTCTTTTCTTGACGACCCAATATATAATTATCAGACACATTATCAGTTAATCTTTACGTCAGAGGTTTGACGGATCCAGATGAACCTGATTCAGACAGAATAATTACAGACTGAGTCACTGCTGCTCTATAAAACTACAGACTCTCAGGTTGAAGCTGATATTTGCATCTGTAGTTGAAGTTGGAGTGTTGTTGGTGAGTGAAGTGTGTGTGAGAGTTTCTTTCTTCAGCTCTTCACCTGGATCATCTCCTCCATCATGAGGCTGCTGACTGTCTCTCTCTTCATTTCTGCTCTCATCATCTTTTCTACAACCGAAGGTCAGTCTTTACGTCCACTTTAGTTCTCTAACTTCATAAATGAGGCGTCTGTTTACAGGTGTTTACACTTCACTCACTTTTTTCTGTCTGTTTGTCTCCAGTTTTTGCTCTGAGAGGTCCTCAACGTGGGCAATATTATGGTCATCGTCATCCTCCTCCTGGACCAAAGAAAGGTTTCATCAGTGAGTTTGTTTTTCTAATTCAACTGAATTTAGAATGATTTCAAGAATTCAGACGTAGAGTTCATATCCAGTTTTCTGTTTGATCCACATGAGCATCTTTACTTTCTTTAACCCTTCAGACCAAAGGAGTCAAACTTTGACCCACTGTGCAGTTATATTTGGCAAATATTTACCAGATGACAACTAAAACTGTCTCGCTGGTGTTATAAAGCGCATGTACCACTAATACAACAGATCAGAGATACACAAAGTTGGATTTTTGTCTGATATTAGATATTTTAATATTTTACAACTCATTTAGCAGACGACCACCACCCATATTTTTTCTGCACATCAAACTGCAGAGATTGTCAATTTTCTTTCGTATTTTGAATTAGACTATAATGATATGGTGCATACTTGTATCACATTTGTTGTACATTCTTCATTTTCTGTGCAAAACAAACAACAACAAAAACAAAAAACTTTATTATGTAATGCTCCCCTTGAACCAATCATATAAACACACAACCAGGGACAGTTTGGCCATTGGCCAATTTTCATTTGAATCTTATTTAGAATATTAATGCCATTATCTCGATGTCTTTAAGTATATTTCAGGCGACCCTGTGTGGGGTCACGACCCCCAGGTTGAGAAACACTGATTTGGACATTTTGTATGGAATATATTTACGACCAACAAAACTCCTGTTTTATTTTGTGGTATCGACTTTCACGACTTTGCGTAACAAATGTTTCCTCACAAGCTCAGAGGTTTATTTTCTTTCCTGGATGTGATGTTTTCTCCTCTGTGTCTTAAAGAAGTAAATGATGGAGTGATGAACCTGGTTGAGGCTGAAAATGGTGGATATGGAGCTGGATTCAGAAGGTACCCAAAGCGCCGATACAGACGTGGTGTTGACCTGCAGCAGAATCCTGCAGGTGTTTGATTCTGTCCTGGATGTGAAAGAGTTTGATGAAGCTCAGATGGAAAACGACTCCAAGCTTCACATCCAAACTCTGCTCAGACATAAAACTATATTTTTAATCTTTTCTGCTCAAAGAAGTTTTTGTCTCTGTTTGTCGTCTTTAGAGAAAATTCAAAAGAATTGAAAGCAGAAGTGACACCATCCAAACTCCACCAACCTCAAATAAAAACACTGTGCTGACATGTTTTAATACAGAACAAATAAACATGTCCTGAAAACCAACTTTCAGTGTCTTCGTGTTATTTTGGACGTTTGTTTTGCTGAGGAAAAAGTCAAAAACAGCTCAAAGTACACTGTTTAAAAAATCTCTTCAGTGTTTTTATTTGTCTTAAGGCATGAAAAATGTTCCCCTTTTAAAAAAAAAAAAAGTTGTAACAGAGCATTCAAAATAAAACAGTGTGAACTTAATGTAAATGTCATGTCATGAATAACCTTTTTTTAAAGCTTTGTAAAATATTTTAACTCTCATTCATCCATTTTAACACTGAATAATTTATAGTTTATGAGCTTTTTCACTCTCAAATGTTTGTCTTTAACTTTGTTAAAATGTACAAGTACAGGCCCAAAGTTTTCTCCACACCTTCTCATTCAATTAATTTTTTTTTCTTCACTATTTACTGAACTGACTGACTTCATTTCTTAAAGTAATGACGTCCACTCATTTTTCTTTAGTTAGCTGATTGGTTCTTGCCATAATATGAATTTTAACAGTTGTCCAATAGAGCTGTTGTCTGTGTATTAACCTGACTCTGCACAACAACAACTGATGGTCCCAACCTCGTTGATAAAGGCAGAAATTCCACTAATTAACCCTGATAAGACTCAGCTGTGAAGTGAAAACCATTTCAGGTGACGACCTCTTGAAGAAAACCAAAAGTAAACAAAGCAGTAATCAGAGCAAAGGGTGATTAATGAGAAAGAAACTAGGATCAAACATTTTCTAAGTAAAAACATTACATTTTTGAGATAATAAGTCAATTAAAATAAAATTAAATTGGGGAAAAGTTGAGGTAGAGGTGGAAGCAGAAGAAGAAAACCTTCCTCTCTTGACTCCTTTGTTTCCTGTTATGGTGTTTTGTCGCCCCCTGGAGGCAGCAGAGAGCGTCACAGCTCAGAACTGCACTTAAAAGCATTAATTTTGTTTATATAAAAAGTGCAGCAGTCGTTAAAGGCTAACCCATATAACACATATGGAAAATGGGAAGAAATTTTTGACTGTCCATGACCATGGGAAAAAATATTTAAATTAATTTAAAAAACTACAGTGGACGTACAAAACCGATTCTTTCAAATTAAAATCATATATAATTTTTTACCCACAAGGAAAATGTTAAAACTATGGAATATAACTGAGACAGATGATTGTCTGAATCCACCTGCACATGTTTTGTCACATAGTGTCCTAACGTTGAGAAAATGTGTTTAGAAATTGTCTTGTCCTTAAAATTAGATTTTGTTTCTGTATTCTTAGGAGAGTTTGTAGACAGTAATGACTTAGTTAACCTAATTATTGTTCTTGGTAAACGATTTATTTTTAAGGCCATAGATAGATCTTCACTCAATATTATTTCCTTTAAAAGATTTGTTCAGAGATATAAAGTCTTAGAAGGTTATATGGTTAAAACCGACAATGATGCCAAAACATATGAAAGGAGATGGGAGGTTCTCAAAGGTTTATTTTGAAAATGTTAACTGAACTGGTTTATATGTATACTTTTTTTTTTTGTACCATGTGTAGTTTTGTGTGGGAGGTGAGGGTGAGTGGGGTGTATTTTGTGTTTATGTTGTCTTGTCTGTTTATGTAATTAAAAAAAAATAAATTAAAAAAAAAAAAAAAAAAAAAAAAAAAAGTGCAGCAAGACTCAAACTCAAAGTTGAACTGTACAGTCTGACTTAGGTTCATTTGTTTATTTTGAAATTTTTTATATCAATGACTAAGTTCATTTAATCCTTGTTTTATTGTAGTATCTTAACTCAAGCGGTCACTTGAGGAACAGCAGCTTTTTAGCACGACTGTGTTGTCTCAGTTTTTCAGACCGGAGGTTGCCTCTTGGCTCTAACACGCCTTCTTTGAGGACATTTTTTTTTTATGCATAAATATCTGAATATTTTTGATTTCCTAACCGCGCTTTAACATTTAACACATTTGTCTGTTTATCTGTATCTTTCTTTATTTGTATCTTGTATCATATAATTACACTCCACTAAAATTATGCTGTTTTGGAAATGATTTGGCGGCCCACTTGTAACACCTTCACGGCCCACCAGGGGGCCACGGCCCACAGGTTGGGAATCACTGGTCTAAAGGTTTTGATGAAGAGTGTATTTACTTCAAACCCCTGAGTTTGCTCTGTGATGATTTTTCCAACAAATCCATGTTTAAATGTGACTCAGATGAAAAGCTGCAGTATTTTTCTCTCTGTTCTGTTCTCACGTTCACACGTAAACAAAGTTTTGACTCATTACATTAATGTTTACGTCAGAGCTTTGACAGATCCAGATCAACCTGATTGATGACAGAATAATTACAGACTGTGTGAAAGTATAAAAGCTGCTCAGGTGTGTGTGTGTGTGTGTGTTTTGTGGTGTTGTTGGTGAGTGAAGTGTGTCTGAGAGTTTCTTTCTTCAGCTCTTCACCTGGATCATCTCCTCCATCATGAGGCTGCTGACTGTCTCTCTCTTCATTTCTGCTCTCATCATCTTTTCTACAACCGAAGGTCAGTCTTTACGTCCACTTTAGTTCTCTAACTTCATAAATGAGGCGTCTGTTTACAGGTGTTTACACTTCACTCACTTTTTTCTGTCTGTTCGTCTCCAGCTGCTCCTCCACCTCTTCCTCCTGGACTGGTTGGAGGTTTAATCAGTGAGTTTGTTTTTATAATTTACATGAATTTAAAATGATTTAAAGAATCAAAAATCAGATGTAGAGTTCATGTCCAGTTCTGTGTCTGATCAATAGGAGACTTTTAAAAGGAGCCCTGGCTACCAGTGTTTTTACCAGCGATAAGAAGAATAATAAAATCTCAAAATATCTTAGTTTGTATAAATTTTGAACAAGTATTTTCACCTGTAGCCGCCATTGTTGTTTACAATAACGTCTGGGTAGTGATGTCATATGGTTGCACTGGGCTGGATCTCATACAGGATCATATAAGTCCTGGAGCGGACTTCAGTGGTTTCCAGAGGAAGTTTTGTGGGTTTGTGTTGGAAAATAGTCGGCACAGCATTTGGCTTTAGTCTCCGTTTATAATGACCCACACCTGTCAGCTCTTTCATCAGCATGGGCCGGCTAAATGCAGCAAATGCTTCTGGGGAGAAGTGGCCAGAACATAGCCGCGGCTCCATGGGAAGTTGTTTACGCCCACAAGCCATTTCCCACAACTTCCTTCTTTTCTTGTCTTTTGGGAAGCTGTGCAGACTAACATCAGTCTCCTTGTTTCCTTTGGACTGAAAAGTGCAGTGACTTAGATCTCATCATTTTGACTTTTTATCTCAAATTATTGACTTGTATCCCAAATTGGGCTCTTAATCTCATAATTCTGACTTTTTCCCATGATTTTGATGTTCTTATCCCCCAAAAAATCAGCATTTTGTCTCTGAATTTCAACTTTTTCATCTTAAATTATTGACATTTATCTCATATTAAAAACTTTTTTATCCTAAATTATTGACCACTTATCTTATAATTTTGAATTTCTTTTTTTTATCTCCAATTTTTGACTTTTAACTCAAAATTTTGACTTTTTATCTTACGCTTTTGTCTTTTTTTCCCAAAAACTTGACATTTTGTCTCAGAATTTCAACTTTCATATCTCAGGTTATTGACCTTTCACCCAAAAGCAGCCACATGTGGCATTATTATGTTTTTTTCCCTCCTCAAACCTCGTGACTTACGGTGACTAGTAGTGAGGAAACGGCCAAATCCAGATGCTCGGCACCAAGCAACCAATCTACATCATCAACCCAGAATGCATTGCTGCAGTAAAACAATGGCTGCACCCGAAGGAATTGAAACTGTGTTTTAAACTGTTTTTTTTTTTAAAGAAAAAACAATTTGTTATGTCTTTAACAACAAATTCTAGTTTGAGACAAACATTTAAGCAGATTCATGACTGTTAGTCCTTACAATCAGGGTTCCTTTAAGACTTTACCTGTTTAATGTTTCCTCCCTGATGATATAAAGTTTATTTTCTGTCCTGGTTGTGTTATTTTCTTCTCTGTGTCCTAAAGGAGAAAATGATGGAGGGATGAACCTGGTTGAGCCTAAAAAAGGTGGATTTGGAGGCGGACGCAGAGTCGACCTGAGGCGTGGAGGTTTCCGTGGTGGAGGTGGAGGATTTGGTTACGGTGGTTGATTCTGTCGTCGTCCTGGATGTTGAAGAGTTTCGTGCAGTTTAACCATGAATCCAAACTCTGCTCAGAAAAGAAAATCACCTTCACTTCACCATCTAAACTGCACCAACCTTAAACAAAGACGCTGTTCTGACACGTTTAAATGTTGGACCAATAAACTCGTCCAGAAAAACAACTTTCACTGTGTCTTCATGTTATTTTGGACATTTTCTGCTGGAAAAACAAAGTCAAAAACAGTTTCAAACCAATAACTTTACTCATCTCAATCAGATTTAATCTCACAGACAGAAACTGAAGCTGCTTCTCTTGTCCACAATGTTTTTTTCTAATTGAAGCATATAGTGAGGCATTATTAAAGAAGCACATTTCCAACAGTTAAAAAAAATCTTGGCTTCGTTGAGAGTTTCACTGGCCCAGATTAAGTCAAAAGTATGACATAAAAAAAGTAAAAAATTAAACATTTAATGACAAGAGGTCAAACAATTGTGATAAACAGTTGAAATATTGAGATAAAAGTCAGAATTTTCTAAGACAAAGACAAAAAGCTAGATCCCGGACGAGCCCCCATTACTATGGGGGCTCGTCCGGGATCTGGCTTTTTGTATTTTCAGTTGAGGCTGTAATCCAGGTTGAGTGGCTCAGGGCAAGTAACAAAAAAGGGAAGGCAACACAAACATACTCATTTTAACAAAGTTTATTTTAACTACAATAAAGCAAAATAAGCATAAGTATGTAAATGTCTAATCAGTGGTGTCAGCATGTTTGAGTGTGTGTGGATGTTGGTGCAAAATCAAACCAAAAGAGTGATGGTTGGGGGGGCAGGTGAAGGCCTTCCTCAGAGAGAGAGAGAGCCACTGATCAGGCCTTTTATGCCTTCTCAGGCCTTCTCAAACCCAGAGGCTGCAAAAGAGAAGAGAATAAGACACCGGGGAAGTAGAGGAGAAGGAGAGGGAGGGGTCGTGGCAACATGGAAACAAAGTTTTGACCAAAAAAACTTTCAGCTCTGTGGTGACTCATACACATGTTCATCTCTAAACTCAGCTTTTGTTCTGATGTTTATCAGACTCAACATGAATGTTCCTATCAGAGCTTTGACAGATCCAGATCAACCTGATCAACACAAAACACAAGTGTTCACATCACATGACAGAGATTTGGCAAATCCAAACCAACCAGAGTCAACAACCACACCTGGTTAATGACATAATAACGGAACAAAGAGTTTCCTGTTCTCGTTAAAGCGATAAAAGGAGCTGGAGTGTTGTTGGTGAGTGAAGTGTGTCTGAGAGTTTCTTTCTTCAGCTCTTCACCTGGATCATCTCCTCCATCATGAGGCTGCTGACTGTCTCTCTCTTCATTTCTGCTCTCATCATCTTTTCTACAACCCAAGGTCAGTCTTTACGTCCACTTTAGTTCTCTAACTTCATAAATAAGGCGCCTGTTTACAGCTTTTTACACTTCACTCACTTTTTTCTGTCTGTTCATCTCCAGTTTTTGCTCAGCGACGTTCTCCTCGTGGGCGACACGGACATGATGGTTATCGTCCTCCTCGTCATCCTGGACCAAAGAAAGGTTTAATCAGTGAGTTTGTTTTTCTAATTCAACTGAATTTAGAATGATTTCAAGAATTCAGACGTAGAGTTCATATCCAGTTTTCTGTTTGATCCACATGAGCATCTTTACTTTCTTTAACCCTTCAGACCAAAGGAGTCAAACTTTGGCCCACTGTGCAGTTATATTTGGCAAATATTTACCAGATGACAACTAAAACTGTCTCGCTGGTGTTATAAAGCGCATGTACCACTAATACAACAGATCAGAGATACACAATGTTGGATTTTTGTAAGAAAATATCATTATTTGATGATATTATATCAAAAAATTATATATATATATTTTAGAGTTAACTAGACATTTCTGGGGACCCCATTTGGATTTCAGGTGACCCTGTGTGAGGTCACGACCCCCATGTTGAGAAACACTGATTTGGACATTTTGTATGGATTATATTTACGACCAACAAAACTCCTTTTTTATTGTGTGGTTTCGACTTTCACAACTTTGCGCAATAAATGTTTCCTCACAAGCTCAGAGGTTTATTTTCTTTCCTGGATGTGATATTTTCTCCTCTGTGTCTTAAAGAAGTAAATGATGGAGTGATGAACCTGGTTGACCCTGAAAATGGTGGATATGGAGCTGGATTCAGAAGGCCCTGGGGGCGCCGATACAGACGTGGTGTGGACCTGCAGCAGAATCCTGCAGGTGTTTGATTCTGTAAAACTGTCTCGCTGGTGTTATAAAGCGCATGTACCACTAATACAACAGATTAGAGATACACAAAGTTGGATTTTTGTCTGATATTGGATATTTTAATATTTTACAACTCATTTAGCAGATAACCACCACCCATATTTTTTCTGCACATCAAACTGCAGAGATTGTCAGTTTTCTTTTGTATTTTGAATTAGACTATAATGATATGGTGCATACTTGTATCACATTTGTTGTACATTCTTCATTTTCTGTGCAAAACAAACAACAACAACAACAAAAAACTTTATTATGTAATGCTCCCCTTGAACCAATCATATAAACACACAACCAGGGACAGTTTGGCCATTGGCCAATTTTCATTTGAATCTTATTTAAAATATCAATGCCATTATCTCGAAAGTGTTCACTTTGTCTTTAAGTATATATCAGAAAAGTTTGTCTAACAAAAAGAAAACCTTTCTCATATGATCAATGCCATTGATGTTATTGTTTTTTTACTTTATATTTGTTTATTTACTCCAACAGTCCCACAAAGACAAACCTGAAACTCTGACAGAAAGATACTGATTTTATGTTTGGTGTGTTAACTTTCTGCTGCGCCTGTGTGTGAATTTATTTTTGAAACAAACAACTTGAAATCATAATTAACTAGAAATAAAACTCATAAAGTTTGTCAAGCTGCCACTGGGATAAAGCTGCATACAGAAGAGAAAAGTAATTACCAGAATACGGACAAGATATTTTCTTCTTCTCTGTGTCTTAAAGGAGAAAATGATGGAGGGAAGAACCTGGTTGACCCTAAAAGAGGTGGATTTAAAGGCAGATATGGAGGTGGACATGGAGGCAGAGGCAGAGGTTAGAGGCGTGGAGGTTTCCGTGGAGGTGGAAGTTTTGGTTACGGTGGTTGATTCTGTCGTCGTCCTGGATGTTGAAGAGTTTCGTGCAGTTTAGCCATGAATCCAAACTCTGCTCAGAAATGAAAATCACCTTCACTTCACCATCTAAACTGCACCAACCTTAAATAAAGACGCTGTTCTGACACGTTTAAATGTTGGACCAATAAACACATCCTGAAAAACAACTTTCACTGTGTCTTCATGTTATTTTGGACATTTTCTGCTGGAAAAACAAAGTCAAAAACTGTTTCAAACCAATAACTTTACTCGTCTCAATCAGATTAAATCTCACAGACAGAAACTGAAGCTGCTTCTCTTGTCCACAATGTTTTTTTCTAATTGAAGCATGTAGTGAGGCATTACTAAAGAAGCACATTTCCAACAGTTAAAAAAAATCTTGGCTTTGTTGAGAGTTTCACTGGCCCAGATTGAGTCAAAAGTATGATATAAAAAAAGTAAAAACTTAAAAATGTAATGACAAGAGGTCAAAAAATTGTGATAAACAGTTGAAATATTGAGATAAAAGTCAGAATTTTCTAAGACAAAGACAAAAAGCTAGATCCCGGACGAGCCCCCATAGTAATGGGGGCTCGTCCGGGATCTAGCCTTTTGTCTTTTCAGTTGAGGCTGTAATCCAGGTTGAGTGGCTCAGGGCAAGTAACAAAAAAGGGAAGGCAACACAAACATACTCATTTTAACAAAGTTTATTTTAACTACAATAAAGCAAAATAAGAATAAGTATGTAAATGTATAATCAGTGGTGTCAGCATGTTTGAATGTGTGTGGATGTTGGTGCAAAATCAAACCAAAAGAGTGATGGCTGGGGGGGCAGGTGAAGGCCTTCCTCAGAGAGAGAGAGAGCCACTGGTCAGGCCTTTTCTGCCTTCTCAGGCCTTCTCAAACCCAGAGGCTGCAAAAGAGAAGAGAATAAGACACCGGGGAGGTAGAGGAGAAGGAGAGGGAGGGGTCGTGGCAACATGGAAACAAAGTTTTGACCAAAAAAACTTTCAGCTCTGTGGTGACTCATACACATGTTCATCTCTGAACTCAGCTTTTGTTCTGATGTTTATCAGACTCAACATGAATGTTCCCATCAGAGCTTTGACAGATCCAGATCAACCTGATCAACACAAAACACAAGTGTTCACATCACATGACAGAGATTTGGCAAATCCAAACCAACCAGAGTCAACAACCACACCTGGTTAATGACATAATAACAGAACAAAGAGTCTCCTGTTCTCGTTAAAGCGATAAAAGGAGCTGGAGTGTTGTTGGTGAGTGAAGTGTGTCTGAGAGTTTCTTTCTTCAGCTCTTCACCTGGATCATCTCCTCCATCATGAGGCTGCTGACTGTCTCTCTCTTCATTTCTGCTCTCATCATCTTTTCTACAACTGAAGGTCAGTCTTTACGTCCACTTTAGTTCTCTAACTTCATAAATAAGGCGTCTGTTTACAGGTTTTTACACTTCACTCACTCTTTTCTGTCTGTTTGTCTCCAGTTTTTGCTCAGAGAAGTATTCAGCCTGGGCGACACGGACATGGTGGTCATCGTCCTCATGGTCCTGGACCAAAGAAAGGTTTAATCAGTGAGTTTGTTTTTCTAATTCAACTGAATTTAGAATGATTTCAAGAATTCAGACGTAGAGTTCATATCCAGTTTTCTGTTTGATCCACATGAGCATCTTTACTTTCTTTAACCCTTCAGACCAAAGGAGTCAAACTTTGACCCACTGTGCTGTTATATTTGGCAAATATTTACCAGATGACAACTAAAACTGTCTCGCTGGCGTTTCAAAGCACATGTACCACTAATACAACAGATTAGAGATACACAATGTTGGATTTTTGTAAGAAAATATCATTATTTGATGATATGATATGAAAAAATTAAATATATATGTATATATTTTTTGAGTTTACTAGACATTTCTGGGGACCCCATTTGGATTTCAGCGACCCTGTGTGGGGTCACGACCCCCATGTTGAGAAACACTGATTTGGACATTTTGTATGGATTATATTTACGACCAACAAAACTCCATTTTTATTGTGTGGTTTCGACTTTCACAACGTTGCGCAATAAATGTTTCCTCACGAATCAGAGGTTTATTTTGATGTGATATTTTCTCCTCTGTGTCTTAAAGAAGTAAATGATGGAGTGATGAACCTGGTTGAGGCTGAAAATGGTGGATATGCAGCTGGATTCAGAAGGTACCGCGGGAGGGGGCTCCGATACAGACGTGGACGTAGTGTTGACCCACAGGCCCGATACAGACGTGGTGTGGACCTGCAGCAGAATCCTGCAGGTGTTTGATTCTGTAAAACTGTCTCGCTGGTGTTATAAAGTGCATGTACCACTAATACAACAGATCAGAGATACACAAAGTTGAATTTTTGTCTGATATTGGATATTTTAATATTTTACAACTCATTTAGCAGACAACTACCACCCATATTTTTTCTGCACATCAAACTGCAGAGATTGTCAGTTTTCTTTTGTATTTTGAATTAGACTATAATGATATGGTGCATACTTGTATCACATTTGTTGTACATTCTTCATTTTCTGTGCAAAACAAACAACAACAACAACAAAAAACTTTATTATGTAATGCTCCCCTTGAACCAATCATATAAACACACAACCAGGGACAGTTTGGCCATTGGCCATTTTTCATTTAAATCTTATTTTATTTAAAATATTAATGCCATTATCTTGAAAGTGTTCACTTTGTCTTTAAGTATATATCAGAAAAGTTTGTCTACAAAAAAGAAAACCTTTCTCATATAATCAATGCCACTGATGTTGTTGTTGTTTTTTACTTTACATTTGTTTATTTACTCCAACAGTCCCACAAAGACAAACCGGAAACTCTGACAGAAAGATACTGATTTTATTTTTGGTGTGTTAACTTTCTGCTGCACCTGTGTGTGAATTTATTTTTGAAACAAACAACTTGAAATCATAATTAACTAGAAATAAAACTCATAAAGGTCGTCAAGCTGCCACTGGGATAAAGCTGCATACAGAAGAGAAAAGTAAAATACCAGAATACGGACAAGATATTTTCTTCTTCTCTGTGTCTTAAAGGAGAAAATGATGGAGGGATGAACCTGGTTGACCCTAAAAGAGGTGGATATAAATGCAGATATGGAGGTGGATTTGGAGGTGGATATGGCAGAGGCTCGAGGCGTGGAGGTTTCCGTGGAGGTGGAGGTGGAGGATTTGGTTACGGTGGTTGATTCTGTCGTCGTCCTGGATGTTGAAGAGTTTCATGAAGTTTCATGGTCAAACAGAAAACGACTCCAACCTTTGAATCCAAACTCTGCTCAGAAATGAAAATCACCTTCACTTCACCATCTAAACTGCACCAACCTTAAATAAAGACGCTGTTCTGACACGTTTAAATGTTGGACCAATAAACTCGTCCTGAAAAACAACTTTCACTGTGTCTTCATGTTATTTTGGACATTTTCTGCTGGAAAAACAAAGTCAAAAACTGTTTCAAACCAATAACTTTACTCGTCTCAATCAGATTAAATCTCACAAACAGAAACTGAAGCTGCTTCTCTTGTCCACAATGTTTTTTCTAATTGAAGCATATAGTGAGGCATTATTTAAGAAGCACATTTCCAACAGTTAAAAAAATCTTGGCTTCGTTGAGAGTTTCACTGGCCCAGATTAAGTCAAAAGTATGATATAAAAAAAAGTAAAAACTTAAAAATGTAATGACAAGAGGTCAAAAAATTGTGATAAACAGTTGAAATATTGAGATAAAAGTCAGAATTTTCTAAGACAAAGACAAAAAGCTAGATCCCGGACGAGCCCCCATAGTAATGGGGGCTCGTCCGGGATCTAGCCTTTTGTCTTTTCAGTTGAGGCTGTAATCCAGGTTGAGTGGCTCAGGGCAAGTGACAAAAAAGGGAAGGCAACACAAACATACTCATTTTAACAAAGTTTATCTTAACTACAATAAAGCAAAATAAGCATAAGTATGTAAATGTCTAATCAGTGGTAACAGCATGTTTGAATGTGTGTGGATGTTGGTGCAAAATCAAACCAAAAGAGTGATGGCTGGGGGGGCAGGTGAAGGCCTTCCTCAGAGAGAGAGAGAGTCACTGATCAGGCCTTTTCTGCCTTATCAGGCCTTCTCAAACCCAGAGGCTGCAAAAGAGAGGAGAATAAGACACCTACACTGGGAGGTAGAGGAGAAGGAGAGGGAGGGGTCGTGGCAACATGGAAACAAAGTTTTGACCAAAAAAACTTTCAGCTCTGTGGTGACTCATACACATGTTCATCTCTGAACTCAGCTTTTGTTCTGATGTTTATCAGACTCAACATTCATGTTCCCATCAGAGCTTTGACAGATCCAGATCAACCTGATCAACACAAAACACAAGTGTTCACATCACATGACGGAGTTTTGGCAAATCCAAACCAACCAGAGTCAACAACCACACCTGGTTAATGACATAATAACGGAACAAAGAGTCTCCTGTTCTCGTTATAGCGAGTGAAGTGTGTCTGAGAGCTGCTTTTCTTTCTTCAGCTCTTCACCTGGATCATCTCCTCCATCATGAGGCTGCTGACTGTCTCTCTCTTCATTTCTGCTCTCATCATCTTTTCTACAACCGAAGGTCAGTCTTTACGTCCACTTTAGTTCTCTAACTTCATACATAAGGCGTCTGTTTACAGGTTTTTACACTTCACTTACTTTTTTCTGTCTGTTCATCTCCAGTTTTTGCTCTGAGAGGTCCTGGGCCACTCGGATATGGCGGTCGTCCTCCTCCTCGTCCTTCTGGACCAAAGAAAGGTTTAATCAGTGAGTTTTTTTTTCTAATTCAACTGAATTTAGAATGATTTCAAGAATTCAGACGTAGAGTTCATATCCAGTTTTCTGTTTGATCCACATGAGCATCTTTACTTTCTTTAACCCTTCAGACCAAAGGAGTCAAACTTTGGCTCACTGTGCAGTAATATTTGGCAAATATTTACCAGATGACAACTAAAACTGTCTCGCTGGTGTTATAAAGCACATGTACCACTAATACAACAGATTAGAGATACACAATGTTGGATTTTTGTAAGAAAATATCATTATTTGATGATATTATATGAAAAAGTTAAATATATATGTATATCATTTTAGAGTTTACTAGACATTTCTGGGGACCCCATTTGGATTTCAGGCGACCCTGTGTGGGGTCACGACCCCCATGTTGAGAAACACTGATTTGGACATTTTGAATGGAATATATTTACGACCAACAAAACTCCATTTTTATTGTGTGGTTTCGACTTTCACGACTTTGCGCAATAAATGTTTCCTCACAAGCTCAGAGGTTTATTTTCTTTCCTGGATGTGATATTTTCTCCTCTGTGTCTTAAAGAAGTAAATGATGGAGTGATGAACCTGGTTGACCCTGAAAATGGTGGATATGGAGCGGGATTCAGAAGGTCCTGGGGGCGCCGATACAGACGTGGTGTGGACCTGCAGCAGAATCCTGCAGGTGTTTGATTCTGTAAAACTCTCTGTAAACTGTATCACATTTGTTGTATATTCTTCATTTTCTGTGCAAAACAAACAACAACAACAACAAAAAACTTTATTATGTAATGCTCCCCTTGAACCAATCATATAAACACACAACCAGGGACAGTTTGGCCATTGGCCAATTTTCATTTAAATCTTATTTAAAATATCAATGCCATTATCTCGAAAGTGTTCACTTTGTCTTTAAGTATATATCAGAAAAGTTTGTCTACCAAAAAGAAAACCTTTCTCATATAATCAATGCCGTTGTTGTTGTTGTTGTTTTTTTACTTTATATTTGTTTATTTACTCCAACAGTCCCACAAAGACAAACCTGAAACTCTGACAGAAAGATACTGATTTTATTTTTGGTGTGTTAACTTTCTGCTGCACCTGTGTGTGAACTTATTTTTGAAACAAACAACTTGAAATCATAATTAACTAGAAATAAAACTCATAAAGGTCGTCAAGCTGCCACTGGGATAAAGCTGCATACAGAAGAGAAAAGTAAAATACCAGAATACGGACAAGATATTTTCTTCTTCTCTGTGTCTTAAAGGAGAAAATGATGGAGGGAAGAACCTGCTTGACCCTAAAAGAGGTGGATATAAAGGCAGATATGGAGGTGGACATGGAGGCAGAGGCAGAGGTTAGGGGCGTGGAGGTTTCCGTGGAGGTGGAGGTGGAGGATTTGGTTACGGTGGTTGATTCTGTCGTCGTCCTGGATGTTGAAGAGTTTCATGAAGTTTAGCCATGAATCCAAACTCTGCTCAGAAATGAAAATCACCTTCACTTCACCATCTAAACTGCACCAACCTTAAATAAAGACGCTGTTCTGACACGTTTAAATGTTGGAAACAATAAACACGTCCTGAAAAACAACTTTCACTGTGTCTTCATGTTATTTTGGACATTTTCTGCTGGAAAAACAAAGTCAAAAACAGTTCCGAACCAATAACTTTACTCATCTCAATCAGATTAAATCTCACAGACAGAAACTGAAGCTGCTTCTCTTGTCCCATACGTTGTTTGTTTATTGAAGCATGTACTGAGGCATTATTAAAGAAGCACATTTCCAACAGTTAAAAAAAGACTTGGCTTCGTTGAGAGTTTCACTGGCCCAGATTTAGTCAAAAGTATGACATAAAAAAAGTAAAAACTTAAAACTGTAATGACAAGAGGTAAAAAAATTGTGATAAACAGTTGAAATATTGAGATAAAAGTCAGAATTTTCTAAGACAAAGACAAAAAGCTAGATCCCGGACGAGCCCCCACTTTGTTGAGAGTTTCGTTGCCCCACATTTAGCAAAAGTATGACATAGAAATTAAAAATTGAATTTTTATGTCAAGAAGTTATAATGTTGTGATAAAATGTTGAAAATTTTAGGGGATAAGTCAAACTTTCCTGAGGGAAAAATTCTACATTTTGGGATGATAAATTCAAAATTAGGAGACAGGAGACAAATTATTGAAATAAAAGTCTGATTTGTAAGAAAGTCAAAATGTTGGGATACAACTCAAAACTTGAAGGAAAAAAAATCAAAATGAGGTGAAATGTCAAAATTGTGTGATTAAAACAAAAAAAAAATCTAAGATTACTACCACAAATTTGAGTAAATAAGTCAAAATTCTGAATTACAAAGACAATGTTTTGGGGGGAAAAAGTCAAAAATTTGTGATAAAAAAAAAGCAAAAGTCAAAATTTTGAAATGATCCAAATATATAAAGTTTACATACAAGAATATAAAACAAGAAATAACATCACAGAATCCAAAGTCAGTTCTTACCTTTTCTTTTATTACAACTGCATCACAAAAACATCTGCAATGTGTTTTATTTATTCATGTACTTATTTTTTCATCGGCAGGTTTGTTTTCTCCTGGATAATGAAGCGATGAATGTGATTTTTCTTTCTTCTCAGTGACACCTGCCAATCTCCAAGTGACACCTTCCAATCTCTCAGTGCCACCTGCCACGATATAATCAAGACCTGCCTATCTCCAAGTACCCCATGCCAAGAAATTAGTGACCGCTGCCATTTTCTTGTCGGCAACGGCTGATTTCTCTAAGACACCTGCCACTCTTTAAGCAACACATGCCTATATTCGAGTGGCACCTGCGACAAAATGAGTGACACCTGCCATTTTCTTGGTGACACCTGCTTATCTCTCAAAGACACCTGCCAATATCTCATAGACACCTGCCAGTCTCCAAGTGACACCAGCCTTTCATTCAGTTACACCTGCTGTTCTCTTAGTGACACCTGCCGTTCACTTAATGACACCTGCCAATCTCTAAGTGACACCTGCCAACTACTTAGTGACACTTGTCAATCGAGGTAGGTGTCACTCATATAATGTCTTACTTATAATTTCTTCCTTCTCTATTTTAAAACTCTATTTAGAAAATTTGAAGACCGAAAAGTGAAAAATAAACTTTTTAAATTTTTCAGATGAGCTTGTTCTAGAGTTTAAGAACTTTATATGTCACTCGTTCTGGCAAATCTTTGGGCTGCAGGGAATGTGATGAACTTAAATGACTTTCAGACATGATGGAAAACTCAGATATAACACACACAAAACAAATGAGAGATGATTATCAGAAAAAAATTCCAAAGGTTCTTTTCTTGACAGCCCAACACAAAATTATCAGACACATTGTCAGTTAATGTTTACGTCAGAGGTTTGACAGATCCAGATGAACCTGATTCAGACAGAATAATGAACCTGGTTGACCCTGAAAATGGTGGCGCTGGACATAGAGTAAACCGGAGGCGTGGAGGTGTAGGTGCAGGTTGATTCATCGTCCTGGATAATGAAGAGTTTGATGAAGCCTGAGGAACCAGAAACTACTTCAACCTTCACTTTAAAAACTCTGCAGACATGAAAATCATTTTATATTCATGAATCATTTCTGCACAAAGAGTTCTGTCTTTGTTTGTCTCTAAAATAAAAATAAATCATAAACAACGAGTAACGCTCAGTCTGTTTATCTCATCACAGTCATTACCTTTTGATATATTTTGAAGTATTTCAAACATTAACAGGGATCATCAGGGTAGAGAAAATTTGATTTTTCATTCACAGATTTGTAGCATTAGTCGTTTGCTGAAAGAACCAGAATTTCCACGCTGCCACTGAACGCACCACAGACACAGCCCATAACGAGTGCAACACAATTTAAAGCTTGGATGGGTTTTTTTTACGATTATTATTATTTTTATTGAGTGATGAAAGACAAAAACATGCCAGGTGAGGAACACAACAAACAAACTGTTTTAACAGGACAAAGAGAAACAGGAAAGTACTTTGATTTATGAAGTTTGAAGGTGCTGAAAGTCTGTTTTTGTGTGTTATTGTTTGTGTGAACATATATATATGTATATATATGTGTGTGTGTGTCTGTATAAGTGCATGTCTATGAGAGTTTCTGAACATTTTTATTATTTATTTATCTCTCCATGTATTTATTAGGGATATAACAGGATGGTACCAGGATGGGATGTTGGTTTAAACTGGGAGAGATTATTGTGGTGGAGGTTTTTAGATAATATAAACAATCAAGAGAAAGAAAAAAAGAATTACAAACAAATTTACAGCAATTTATAAAGCTTAACCCCTTACATTCCACTCAATTCTGGCCTATTTACCATACTATTATTATGCCAACTGCTTAGTGACACCTGTAAATCAAGGTAGGTGTCACTCATGAAACGTCTTAATCTAATTTCTTCCTTTTGTTCTGAAACTCTATTTAGAAAGCTTTAAGACTTAAAAGTGTGAAAAGAACTTTTCTTATTGACCACAGGAAATGTGATGAACTTAAATGACTTTCAGATATGATGGAAAACTCAGCACCAACACACACAAAACAAATGAGAGATGATTATTAGAAAAGAAATTCCAAAAGTTCTTTTCTTGATGACCCAATATATAATTATCAGACACAACGTAAATGTTTACATCAGAGGTTTGACAGATCCAGATGAACCTGATACAGACAGAATAGTTACAGACTGAGTCACTGCTGCTCTATAAAACTACAGACTCTCAGGTTGAAGCTGATATTTGCATCTGTAGTTGAAGCTGGAGTGTTGTTGGTGAGTGAAGTGTGTCTGAGAGTTTCTTTCTTCAGCTCTTCACCTGGATCATCTCCTCCATCATGAGGCTGCTGACTGTCTCTCTCTTCATTTCTGCTCTCATCATCTTTTCTCCAGCTCATGGTCAGTCTCAGCGTTAAACTTTAATCCTCTAACTACGTGAAAATGAGGCGTCTGTTTACAGGTGTTTACACTTTACTCACTGTTTGTTTGTCTGTTTGTCTCCAGCTGCTCCTCCAGGTCTAAATAGACGACTCCGTCCACCACAAGGGTTTGTTGGAGCCTTTAATGGTGAGTTTGTTTTTATGATTCAGATGAATTTAAAATAATTTAAAGAATCAAAAATCCAATGATATGTCTGATTTAAATGAGCATCTTTACTTTCTTTAACTGCACAGACTTTCACAACTTTACATGTTTAATGTTTTCTGACAAGCTGACACTGATGATATAAAGTTTATTTTCTGTCCTGGTTGTGATATTTTCTTCTCCTCTGTGTCTTAAAGGAGAAAATGAAGGAGTGATGAACCTGGTTGTCCCTGAGTTTGGTGGACGTGGACGTAGAGTAAACCTGAGGAGTAGACATACAGGAAGTGGAGGTGCAGGTTGATTCATCATCCTGGATGTTGAAAAGTTTGATGAAGCCTGAGGAGCCAGAAACGACTTCAACCTTCACTTTAAAAACTCTGCAGACATGAAAATCATTTTATATTCATGAGGTCTGTCTCTGTTCGTCTCTGAAATACAAAATAAAAATTGACGCTCAGCCTGTGTGTTTCTTTTCTTTACAGAACTGTTAATGTTTATGTTCACTGAACCAAAAACCTCATCACAGTCATGACAACCTGAATGTTGAGGAGTTTTTACATTTCCCTGTAAATGAGGTCAGTGTTTGCACCTGTTAATCACCTGAAGCAGGTGTGTGAAGGTGTGTGAAGGTGTGTGAAGGTGTGTGAAGGTGTGTGAAGGTGTGTAAAGGTGTGGCAGACAGACTGAAGAGAATAAACATTTTGAAAATATCACCAAAACAACATCAGTTCCAGCATTTTTTTTATTAAAACTGTGTCAAACAAAGTCTGTACAGTGTTTTATTCATTGATATTTTTTTTTTACATTTCTTATTTTAAGGGTTGTTTATTCTGGATGGTGAAGTGTTGGATGTGATTTTTCTTTCTCTTGAATCTTCAATAAACTCCTCCACACTCAGAGTTGGTGAAATCTAACGTTTTCCTCCACCACCTGTGGAAACAAACACAAACAAGAGGGTTAAACTTCTCACTGAACTGAATTCACCATCACTCTATTTACATGTATCTATATATTAGTGTGTTGTAGAAATTCCTGGATCTGTCTGTAAACTCATCAAAACGCTCTCTTCTAAAAATATATAACACCAGATCTTCACCAAACCCCCTGAAATGATGACTTCACCATGTTAGGACCTCAAACACCAAGGTCTGCCTATAGCTCCGCCCCCTGACAGGCCTCCAGAGGGCTGACCAATCACTTTGAAGGGGGTTTGTGGAGCAGGAAGCCTTTAAGAGACAGCAGCTCAAAACACAGTGTTTGATATAACACTGCTGGGTTGATGACGTAGATTGGTTGCTTGGTGCCGAGCATCTGGATTTGGCCGTTTCCTCACTACTAGTCGCCGTAAGTCACGAGGTTTGAGGAGGGAAAAAAACATAATAATGCCACATGTGGCTGCTTTTGGGTGAACTTTTCAGTCCAAAGGAAACAAGGAGACTGGTGTTAGTCTGCACAGCTTCCCAAAAGACAAGAAAAGAAGGAAGTTGTGGGAAATGGCTTGTGGGCATAAACAACTTCCCATGGAGCCGCGGCTATGTTCTGGCCACTTCTCCCCAGAAGCATTTGCTGCATTTAGCCGGCCCATGCTGATGAAAGAGCTGACAGGTGTGGGTCATTATAAACGGAGACTAAAGCCAAATGCTGTGCCGACTATTTTCCAACACAAACCCACAAAACTTCCTCTGGAAACCACTGAAGTCCGCTCCAGGACTTATATGATCCTGTATGAGATCCAGCCCGGTGCAACCATATGACATCACTACCCAGACGTTATTGTAAACAACAATGGCGGCCTACAGGTGAAAATATTTTTTCAGATTTTATACAAACTAAGATATTTTGAGAGATTTTATTATGGTTCTTATGTAGCTGGAAAAAACACTGATCATTTAGGAAAATGACCTTCTGGTAGCCAGGGGAACTTTTAAGAAATGAAGTCAGTCAGTCCAGTAAATAGTCAAAAAAAAAGAAAAAGAAAAAGCAAACTGAATGAGAAGCTGTGACCAAACTTTTGGCCCGTTCAATGTATTCAGCATGAAAAACTGTTTATTTAGTAAAAATTGAAGATCTCTGTGGTGATTCCTCATGGTTCCTTACTGAAATATCCCTTTGATATAGATTTTTTTACTTTGAAACTGGTCTTTTATTTGTTCTTACACTAACAGGAAACATTCATAAAAACAAACACACCTCCACCCATCTGGTCACCTCTGTTTCCTCCTTCATATCCACGACATGAAGCTCCACCACCTACACAAGCTGCAGGGAGACAGATCCAAAGTAGAGGATGATATTAAACCATGCACTACACTAAGAGTGCAAAGCAAACTGAAAATACACGTAGTTCATCTAAAAAGAGAGGTTTGATTTTTATTACCACAAAAATACAAACAAACAAACACAAAAAAAAAACAGAGTGAATTTCAAACAAACATTTCACCCCAACACTTCCTCAAAAACAGACCTCAACACTGAGAGAAAGATGTTGACCTGATTTCTGTTACGTGAACTTACTGCTTCACCTGTGTGAAGTGGAAAACTAACATTCAAACAATAACAGACTCTTTGTATTGTTCCTGGATTAATTAATTTACTTATGTGAGTATAAACTAAAAAGTAAACTCACCAAAACCTTGAGGCGGCAACACAGCTTGATTTCCTGCGACTGGAAAAGCTGGAAGAAAGAAGAAGAGGAAGAGTTGAGCTTTAAGATGAAGAGATGAAGAATAAATCCACATCCTGAAAGAAAAAGAGTTGAGGTTGAGACTGACCATGAGCTGGAGAAAAGATGATGAGAGCAGAAATGAAGAGAGAGACAGTCAGCAGCCTCATGATGGAGGAGATGATCCAGGTGAAGAGCTGAAGAAAGAAACTCTCAGACACACTTCACTCACCAACAACACTGCAACTACGACAACGACACACGGGTGAAAATCTTTTGTTGTTTTTTAGTCACAGGAAGGATGACTCAGCGTTTAGTTATTCTGAGGTAAATCAGGTGTAACTGCAGGGTAAGGTGTGTCAGTCACCTGTCTATGAACAAACACTGATGCTCATATCAGCCAGAGTGAGTCTGACCCAGTGAGAGAACTTTAACATGTGTCACCACTCCATGGACAATTAACATAAACTTATAAAAGTAATGAAAAAACATTTGTTTTCCCCTTTGTTTTAAGTTTGATAAGGTTCCATATTACACAATATATAACAGTGCTGCATGACTTTGCACAATTGTGGGATTGTGATTATTTTGGACAATTTGTCCATTTGCAATTATGATGAACATAAAATAAGTCTGGATGCTCAGTTATAAAGGCAGATTATTGGCAGTTGTCTCGTCTTAAAACCCACTTTTATTCCTTGGCTTTTAACTCACCATGAGACTCGACTCTGTTTTAGTGTTTTATGGTTTGTTTTTAGTTATTGTTTTACTCATTGTTTTTATTGTTCTTAAATTTGTTTTTAGGAACAATGAAACAATGGAGCAATAACTTAAGTGTTATATATGATTTTTTTATCTTTGATTCAGTGTTTCTTCATATGTGTACAGCACTTTGTTTTCAACTATGGTTGTTTTTAAAGTGCTCTATAAATAAAGTTGAGTTGAGTTGAGTTGACAAGCACTGATTTTATGTTCGTGACGTAAGTTCTGAACTCCTCCCTCTTCATACGAACATGTTTTTACATTTGAACCTGTTAATCACCTGAAGCAGGTGTGTGAAGGTGTGTGAAGGTGTGGCAGAGAGACTAACAGGTGAAGATGTCTCCTCCCTTTAACATGTTAAAAAACACATGAGAATAAAAGTGGGACACACGGATTCCAGGGATTTCTTTATTGCATGAATGTGTCTGAACAAGGTTTTTATAACAATTGTTATTATTTTAAGTTTTCTTTTCTCCTGGATGGTGAAATCTCCTGATGCGTCTGGTGTCCTGGAGGTTAAATAAACTCCTCCACACTCAGAGTTGGTGAAATCTAACGTTTTCCTCCACCACCTGTGGAAACAAACACAAACAAGAGGATGAAAGCAGACAGCTGTGAGGAGAGTGTCAGCTCATAAAAATATCTAAATACAAGTGACACCCACAAAAAAAGTAGAATCTGGATTTGATCTTTCTGGTTTGAAAAAGTTTGATAAAGATATTAAAAAGGAAAAACTCCTAATTTTATGGCTGCACAAAACAAAACAATTATGAGACTTCTTTTAAAAACACTTGAATGCTAATGAGTTTATTAATACACAAATCAGTCATATTTACCAAGTTACAAATAAAATTGAAGTAGGAAGAAAAAGTCAGATCTTCTTTCAGGGTCAAGCCAAAAGAACCAACTCTCTTAAAAGAGCTGAACTTCCCGTCACTTCTCTGTTCTTAGTTTTTTTGTCAGGTTAAAAGCAACTGATGCCTCCAACCACAAACCTACGAGTTACACGAAATAGCGTCTAACTCAGACTTCAGGAAAGGTATTAACACTTTACATTTAATGGGTTTTTTTTTTTTTGCATGAAAGATTGTTGTTTTTTTATGTAAGAACAGAATTTCTGTTCAGAAAGAAAGCAGGCTGTTATAGCTCACCTTCTTCCAGCTGGTCGATTATGTACCGCCTGGATTGGTAGGGGGGATGTTTATGTCCATAATTGGGACTACCACCTCCACTAGCTAGAGAGACAGACAGACAGACAGAGAGAGAGCGCTTAGTCAGCAGTTTGCCTAAAGGAACAATTCCCCCCCCCCCATTTTTAGATAAATAAATTCTGTATGAGTACATTTCAAAATTGGAATACATGTTGAAAGTTTGTTTATTTAGGTCGTTAAATTAAGAAAATGCAACTCATATTTTATTAGTATGTGCAGAGTTTAGAATTGTCAGGGAAGGGAAAACTTCTGCAAATCTTTCATGGACTCATCTTGCAAAGAATGTGGAGTCAAGAAACATCCATAAAACAAACACACCTCCACCCCTCTGGTCACCACTGTTCCCTCTTTCATTTCCAAGAGGTGGGGGTCTGTGGCCTGGACGAGCGCCAGGGACAGTCTGATTTAACAGTTTATAATTATTATGAGATCATAAAATAATACAAGATTAAACTCACCTAAACCTCGAGGCGGCCCCATGACTCCATACTCTGCTACTGGAAAAGCTGGAAGGACATTCAGAGCAGAAAGAAGAAGAGGAAGAGTTGAGGTTTAAGATGAAGAGATGAAGAATAAATCCACATCCTGAAAGAAAAAGAGTTGAGGTTGAGACTGACCATGAGCTGGAGAAAAGATGATGAGAGCAGAAATGAAGAGAGAGACAGTCAGCAGCCTCATGATGGAGGAGATGATCCAGGTGAAGAGAAAAAAAAAAAAGCAGCTCTCAAACACACTTCACTCACCAACAACACGACTAAACTCCTTCACATGAGAATATCAGGTTCAGACTAAGCAGGTTTTGTTGTTTTACAGAGAACAAATGACTCATTCATCAGGTAATCAGGTGTTGTTGACTCACGTCATTTTCTGTTTCCGGCTCCTTAGGAAGTCTCTGTCTCTAATGTTTTTATTCACCAGACAGGATATTTCTTTAACAGTTCAAATTTGCTGAGCTAAACAGAGACGTGTTAAACTCTGAACATTTGATAATCTGTAATCGTATGATCAGTTTGATAAATATGTAAAACTTTCTTCTCTGCCAGTCAGTTTTTAGATGGATTATTATAAACTGTTGCAGATGTTTTGCCTCCTAAAATGACAGTTTAACATTGGTTTTTGTCTTTAAAGGGCATTTTAACATGTCTTGGCTCCCTAGGACACTTCAGTTTCTTTTTTTATCCTCACAAAATGACACTTGAGCATGCCACTTGTATTTTGTTGCTGTGTTTTTTTTGTGGAGTTTATCATTATATGATGGATAAATATAAACTCAAACTAGAATCTTTTATAGAGTCTTTAAATCTCTGTACTGTATCAAGAGGAATGTTTTCATTGTGTCATCAATAAAGTAGAAATTTCTGCTGCAGCTTCTCTGTTTTTTTGGAGCTGTGTAAAGATCAAATCAACTTTCTGGAGCCTCCAAGTGGAAAAAAGAAGGTAGAGCTGTTTCACATGTATGAAACTTTTACATTTTGTTAAAGTAGTCATGGAAATATGGTGAGCGTTGTCATTAATCTGCAAAGTCTGTGTGCACAACACCAAATCTGATAAATGAAGAGTCAAGTTTTGCACTTTTTTAACAGCTATGACACTCACATTCCCAAAGGAGGGAAAGTTTCTAGTCTGTTTGATCTGCTGTAATCTACCATGAATATAAACCAACAACCTATGTTCTACTATAGAGATCTCATCAATAACCAATTACTGCAAATCAACAAATTTGGCATGCAGGGAATCAGTCTTTTCTTCACCCAAATGAATGCTGGGTGTGCTGTGAATAGTTGCTGCATGCAAATTGTGTGGAACAATCCCTGTAGGTGCTGTCAACAAAACACAAGTATTATCAGAATGACAACACACATGTGACAACACCACCTCATACTGAATAGCTCTAATCACATGGCTCTTTCCACATCCAGCCCCCCCTGTTATAGGTATGTTTGGATGTTAGACTATTGTTTTGATCTTTTATGTGTTCTTAAAAACAGAAAGTTTTAAAGAGAACAAATGAGTTATTCATCAATTATGTCATTAACCAGGTGTTGTTGACTCACGTTGTCATTTTCTGTTTCCGGCTCCTTAGAAAGTCTTTGTCTCAAATGTGGATATTTCTTTAACATTTCTGCTTTTCTGGTTTGAACAGAGACATGTAAAACTTTGACCCTTTGATAATCTGTGATTGCATGATCAGTTTGATAAATGTGTCAAACTTCACAGTCAGTTTTGAAGGATCGTTATGAACTGTTCCAGATGTTTCCCCCCCAAAAATGACAGTTTTATATTAGTTTTGTCTTGGAAGAGCATTTTAACATGTCAGGTGTGTGAAGGTGAGTGAAGGTGTGGCAGACAGACTGACAGGTGATAAAAGTGTGACGCACAGATTTCAGCATTTCTTTATTAGATTAATGTGTCTGCACAGAGTTCTTTAAATAGTTGTAATTATTCTAAAGTTTGTTGAAATCTCCTGATGCGTCTGCTGTCCTGGAGGTTAAATAAACTCCTCCACGTTCAGAGTTGGTGAAATCTAACGTCCTCCTCGTCCACCTGTGGAAACAAACACAAACAAGAGGATGAAACTTCTCACTGAACTGACTCCTGCTGCTTCCTCTCAGTCTGAGTGATGGGTCTTTCTAAAACGATTCGTCTCTAAAAGCCGACTCACAACAGTTTTCCTTCTGTTGCTCAAGAAGGAGAGTGTGTCAGCTCATAAAAATACGGGAATGTGAGCAACATTTGCAAACAATGCAACTGCAGCTTGACATAAAACAAAGAACAGACAGAGAAGTGATGGGAAGTTCAGCTTGTTTCAGAGAGTTAGTTCTTTTGGCCCCTAATTCAATAGTATTATATTAGTCTCATATTTTGGTCTTGTTTCTGCAAAAAAAATAGTTAGATCAAGATCTTTAAAAAAAGTGAGAACTCCTGCTTCTGTGTCAGAACAAATCCACAAAATGAGACAACTATGTTGCTTCTCAAAAAACACTGAACGTTAAAGGAGTTATCAAAACACAAACCATTCGTATATACCACTTATGATCAAAATATGAGGATAAAAGTCACAATAAATTAGGAGCCAAAAGAGCCAACTCTCTGAAGAGAGCTGAATTTCCCATCACTTCTCTCTCTGTGCTTTGTTTAATGTCATAACCACTGAGAACTGAGAAGTTACAGAGTTTAACCAGAAACTCAAACCAAAGCAAGATATTTAAGTTTTACATTTAATGTTTTTTGTGTGACTTTTTTTTTTAAGCAAGAAATGAACCTTTTATGTTGAGGATGTAAAGAAAGAAAACGGGCTCTTATAGATCACCTATTTCTATCTGGTCTGCTCTGTTCACTCCTGCTGGAGGTATAAGGCCACGTCCACCTCCAGGACTACGATGAAGATTACCTGGACAAACAGTAAAAACAGAAAAGAGAGAGAGAGAGAGTTTAGTTTAATGCAGATTAGAATATGAGCAAATAAAAATACAGTTTAATAAAAAATATCGACCTATCATTTGAGTTCAGCAGTCCCTAAAGGCAAAACACTGAAAGAAAGATGTTGGATTTTTACAGAGAATGCTCCAGCTTTGTTCCTGACTTTATTCTTCAGATGTGATACTTTAAAATGATGAAACATAAAAATTTAATTCACTAAAACCTCCATACGAAGCAGAAATTCATAAAATGAGACAATTATGTTGCTTTCCTGAAAAAAAAACCAATGCTTAAGGGTTTATCAAAACACAAATCGTTCATATATACCACTTTCGATCAAAATATGAGCCAAAAGAACCAACTCTTCTTTAGAGGCCAGGCCAAAAGAACCTATTCCCTGAAAAGAGCTGAACTTCCCATCACTTCTCTGTCTGTGCTTTTTTTTAATAACCAGCAAGATATAAACACTTTACATTTAATGGTTTTAGTGTGATTTATTTTTCTTTTTTGTGAGGAATAAAGCTCTTTATGTTGATAGCTTGAAAGAAAACGGGCTCTTATGGATCACCTATTTCAATCTGGTCTGCTCTGTTCACCCCTGCTGGAGGTCTAAGGTCACGTTTACCTCGCTGACCACCACGACCTGGACAAACAGGAAAAACAGAGAAGGAGAGAGAGAGCTCAGTTTGATGCAGTTGACAAACATAAATAATTATAAACAATAACAAATTAGCCAACTCTTCTTTGGGAGCCGAGCCAATAGAATCAACTCTCTGAAGAGAGCTGAACTTCCCATCACTTCTCTGTCAGTGCTTTATTTTTTTTTTGTTTCTATCAGCGTTAAGAGCAACTGTTGACTCCAACTTTAAACTTATAGGTTACAGAGTTTTACCAGAAACTCAAACTAAAGCAAGATTTCAATATTTAAAATGTTTTTCAGCATGTAACAATAGTTTTTTTTTAATTAGGACCTGAACAAACAGGAAAAACAGAGAAAGAGAGAGAGAGCTCAGTTTGATGCTGTTGATAATAACAGCAAGTAAAACTACAGTTTGATATAAAGTCGACCTAATATTTGAGTTTAACACTTCCTGAAAGGCAGAACACGGGAAGAAAGATGCAGGATTGTAATCATAAAAAGGAAAATAAAACTCACAATAACCTCCACACAATGCGATTGCTTCATTTTTGGCGACTGGAAAAGCTGGAAGAAAGAAGAAGAGGAAGAGTTGAGCTTTAAGATGAAGAGATGAAGAATAAATCCACATCCTGAAAGAAAAAGAGTTGAGGTTGAGACTGACCATGAGCTGGAGAAAAGATGATGAGAGCAGAAATGAAGAGAGAGACAGTCAGCAGCCTCATGATGGAGGAGATGATCCAGGTGAAGAGCTGAAGAAAGAAACTCTCAGACACACTTCACTCACCAACAACACCACAAAACACACACACACCTGAGCAGGTTTTATACTTTCACACACAACAGAAGTGACTCACTCATGAAAAACGTCATTATTCAACAGGTGTTGTTGTTGCTCAGGTTATTTCCTGCTGCTCAGCAAACAGAATTTTTCTTTCTTCTCTTTTTGTTCTTGCTCCTGCAGAGCGACTGAAGTTTCACCTGTTTTCCTGCAGCTGAAGTTTAGAACATTTTACCTCCTGAAACGTCACTTTTGTGTGTTCTGGCCCCTGAGACGACGTTTTAACAAACATTTAAACAGCTTCTGAAAGGAAATGATGCTTCGTGTTTTGGCTCCTTAGAGCAGAGTTTCATAACTTTCAGGTCGTGAACCAACATGTGGTCACCGGAAATGTCTCGCTATTAATAAAAAATAATAATATTTAAAAAAAGATAAACAACATTGTCTTCACTAGTTATTATGTATTTAGAAAGAAAACCACAATTCACTGAAAAACTACACTCTGTGTTTTAGTGTTGTCAGAAATTTTCAGACACATGGGTCCAAACATTAAAGTAGTTATATAGTTCATTACAAAGAGGGAGAGAGAAACATAAAGAAAACAAAGCAATAATTAAAAAAATTATATGCATATATACACACAAATAAATAAATAAAGAATTAGAGAAAAATAAATAATGTTTTAGTATTTCTATAGCATTTCATTCTTAAGTATTTTAGCTTTTACATCATTTTATGATTAATTGTTTTGGTATTTGAAGCTTTTTTTTTTTAATTTCTGTTATTTTTAGGATTTTATAATTTAGTATTGGAGTTTTTTACTCATTTATTTTTATTTTTAATTTCTTTTTTTTCCCCCAAACTAGAATCTCTCATAGAGTCTTTAATCTTTCTGCTGTATCAAGAAAAATGTTTTCATTGTTTTTAATCAGTGATGTAGAAATTTGTTGCAGCTTCTTTGTTTTTTAAAGCTGTGTTACAATCAAATTAAGTTTCTGGCGCCTCCTAGTGGATGAAAGAAGGTCGAGCTGTTTTTTACGTTTATGAAACTTTTACATTTTAACAAAGTAGTCGTGGAAATGTGGTGAGTCTGTGCAGTAAAAGTTTATAGTTGTAGAAAGTTTCAGGAGCAGGAAATGATCCAGGTTAGAGACAGAAACAGAAATAAATGAATGTTTTTATTTCTTTAACTCAGATTAAATGATTCTTTTCTTCTTTTAGTACAGATTCATTTCATCTATAGATGTAATCATGCTGTTAAAATGATTTTCATGTCTGAGCAGAGTTTGGATGTGAAGGTTGGAGCAGTCAGAGGTCAGAGGTCAGAGCACAAACTCCTCATCCACTTCTCCAACCGTGACCTCCACCGTGACCTCCACCCTTTCCTCCTTCTTCACCGTCATATCCTGCACCACGACCTCCTTCCAGGTTCATCCCTCCATCCTGACCTTTGGAGACAGAAAACAAACCTGAGATTATCTGAGAGGAAACTTTTAGCAGAGCTTTAAAAGTCTGTACGCTTAAAGAAAGAAAAAATGATAAAATATCTGATTTATTTGATCATTTAAAGAGTCAGATTTAACCCTTTGATACATGAATTATGAAAGTCAGTGTCAGGATTTTTCCTTTGTGTGTTCTTATTTGTCTAAAAGCATGAAAAAAAGTTTCCCCAAATATTTAGAACTGAGCATTTCAACATAAAACAGTGTGAATTTAATGTAAATATGACTTTTTTTTGTTTGACTTCTTTTTTTTGGGTAATTTCATGAATAATCTTTTTTTTTTAATGCTTTACAAGACATTTTAACTCTCTTTCATCCATTTTAACACTGAATAATTTATAATTATTACGCTGTTTCACCCTCAAATGTTTAACTTTAACTTTTTTTTTTAATTATATTTTTGGAAAAAGAATTGAAAACATTTTTTCAGGCTCTAAGAAGAATAAAAATATCTTGACACAGGCTAATATGAATTTCCACCACATAAACCATTGAATTTAAGGTGAATAAGTTTTAAATAGGTGTTTACTGTAGTGACCACTATGCACCACAGGGTTAAAGGAACAGTTACACTTTTATTCAGATCATTAAACCAGAGTTTTTATTCGTCTCTTTTTGAATCTGAAGCTTCAGTTTCAGAGTCTGACACAATAAAAACAGAAGATTCTTATCATCATCTTTCATTTCACAAACAGGAATCAATCTGATTTAAAAAATAAACTTTTTTTTTTTTGATAAATTTATTCTGTCTCGTGTTAACGTTTGTAATAATGACAGAGTGAAACTTTAACAGACTGAACCAAATGTAAACAGTGTAATAAAACATGGACCTTAGTTCAGAGTTTCAGGTGTGAAAACATCCTTAAAAATGAGCAAATAAAAAAAAAGTAAAGTAAGAATTAGACCAAACTTTTGACTTTAAATGTTCCTGTAAATCAGAGCACTGAAAGAAAGTTTTCTGCAGAGAATGTTAATAAACGATGAAAGTTAAACTCACGGAGATCTCGAGACAATGCGATTGCTCCATTTTCAGCGACTGGAAAAGCTGGAAGAAAGAAGAAGAGGAAGAGTTGAGGTTTAAGATGAAGAGATGAAGAATAAATCCACATCCTGAAAGAAAAAGAGTTGAGGTTGAGACTGACCATGAGCTGGAGAAAAGATGATGAGAGCAGAAATGAAGAGAGAGACAGTCAGCAGCCTCATGATGGAGGAGATGATCCAGGTGAAGAGCTGAAGAAAGAAACTCTCACACACACTTCACTCACCAACAACACCACTAAACACACACACACACACCTGAGCAGCTTTTATACTTTCACACACAACAGAAGTGACTCATTGTTCAGTTCTTCCGTCATCGATCAGCTGATGTTTAAATGGGCTCAGGTTTATGGTTCCTGTTCTTTTTAATGTCTATAATTGAGAGATCAAATATTTCTTTGACGTTTCTAGTTCACGAAGTAAAGTGGAGCAAACAGATGTGATAAAATCTGACCTTAACTGCACCGACTTCATTCAGCGCAGTGGTGAGAGAGAGAGAGAGAGAGAGAGAGAGAGAGAGAGAGAGAGAGAGAGAGGCTGTTTGGAAAGTTTCACACACTACAAATAACAACATTTTTCCATATTTAGCCCGAAAACTTCACCTCTTATGTAAATTCAGAGAAATATTTTTGAATATTGTATATTTGTCAAACATTATATATAAATGTTAAATGTTTTGTCTTCATGTAAAATGTTGTAACTTAATGTTGGATTTTATTCGTAGATGTCAGACAAAAATGTCCTGATTCTAAACATGTAGCTACCTTTGCAAATGTTTTACGTTTTTAATCTTTACCTCAGATTTCTTCATATTTAGTTCAGATTTCTTAATATTTAGCTCAGATTTCTAAATATTTAGCTCAGATTTCTAAATATTTAGTTCAGATTTTTTAATATTTAGCTCATATTTCTAAATATTTAGCTCAGATTTTTTAATATTTAGCTCAGATTTCTAAATATTTAGCTCAGATTTCTAAATATTTAGTTCAGATTTTTTAATATTTAGCTCAGATTTTTTAATATTTAGCTCAGATTTCTAAATATTTAGTTCAGATTTCTAAATATTTAGTTCAGATTTTTTAATATTTAGCTCAGATTTCTAAATATTTAGCTCAGATTTTTTAATATTTAGCTCAGATTTCTAAATATTTAGTTCAGATTTTTTAATATTTAGCTCAGATTTCTAAATATTTAGTTCAGATTTTTTAATATTTAGCTCAGATTTCTTAATATTTAGCTCAGATTTCTTAATATTTAGTTCAGATTTCTTAATATTCAGCTCAGATTTCTAAATATTAAGCTCAGATTTCTAAATATTTAGTTCAGATTTTTTAATATTTAGCTCAGATTTCTTAATATTTAGTTCAGATTTTTTTAATATTTAGCTCAGATTTCTAAATATTTAGCTCAGATTTCTAAATATTTAGCTCAGATTTCTAAATATTTAGCTCAGATTTTTTAATATTTAGCTCAGATTTCTTAATATTTAGCTCAGATTTCTAAATATTTAGCTCAGATTTCTAAATATTTATTTCAGAGTTTTTAATATTTAGCTCAGATTTCTAAATATTTAGCTCAGATTTCTTAATATTTAGCTCAGATTTTTAAATATTTAGCTCAGATTTCTTAATATTTAGTTCAGATTTCTAAATATTTAGCTCAGATTTCTAAATATTTAGCTCAGATTTCTTAATATTTAGCTCAGATTTCTAAATATTTAGCTCAGATTTCTAAATATTTATTTCAGAGTTTTTAATATTTAGCTCAGATTTCTAAATATTTAGCTCAGATTTCTTAATATTTAGCTCAGATTTTTAAATATTTAGCTCAGATTTCTTAATATTTAGCTCTGATTTCTTAATATTTAGCTCTGATTTCTAAATATTTAGCTCAGATTTTAGCTCATGTCCAAAATCACACTCCCACTTACCAGCGTGTGATTTTGGATATAAGCTAAAATCTGAACTTAATATTAAGAAATCAGCGGTGAAAAGAGAAGAAGTGAAGACAGGACGTTCTTGCTTCTACACAGAGACCTAGGTTCCAAGTTTGAAATTTAATTTCCCAATCAGACAGTTACATATGTTTTTGCCTCCTCAGAGAACACTTCAGTATCCTTTTTGCGTGTTTTGGCTCATTTAGGAAACTTTACAGTGTTTAGTTTCCAAAGGGAACTTTTTAGCATTTAATTTGCCACCCAAGAGGCTAATTATGAGTTTCTGGCACATACATGAGGACACTTTGGACTGCAACATACCTCCAAAGAGGACACTTCAAAACATTTTGGCACAAAGAAATGCCATTCCAGTTAGTTAGTAATAAAATCAGAGAGCCTATCAGTCAGAAAAAAACAGGGTTTCAGAAAATCAGAAGGCCAAGTTTAGACTTGATTTGTTTTATTTTGAAAATCACTAGGCATTTTTATGTGATTTCTTTAAACAACTTCCTGTCCCACTTGATCTGTTCTGTGCAAGTTAATTTATCTCTGCAGAAACAGAAACAAATGGTCTGATCTGGAGGCTGTGGTTCAAAAATCATGTTTTCTGTTGGAATTTATTTGGTTTGTGTTTTTGTTGCTATAGGTGGATGTTGACATGATCTTTTGTGTGTGTTATTGAAGTTTAAAAAGAACAAACACAGCCTCGCCTTCGTTTCTATGGTGACCCATAAAACTGCAGAACAGAGTCTGGGTGTGACAGTGAAACAATAATAGAGATGAACATATATAATTATGAGTCATGTGATCACGCTGGTATGAAGCCAAAACCTCAGATGACATTTCTGATTCAACAACAACAACGTTTGATTTTTGACAGTTTAATTACACGCTGAGTCACCTCCCTCTGTAAAATAAAAGCCTCCATAGGTCGATGTTTGCATGTGAAGGTGTGTTAGAGTCGAATCAGGTGAGTGAAGAGTGTTTGAGAGTTTCTTTCTTCAGCTCTTCACCTGGATCATCTCCTCCATCATGAGGCTGCTGACTGTCTCTCTCTTCATTTCTGCTCTCATCATCTTTTCTCCAGCTCATGGTCAGTCTCAACCTCAACTCTTTTTCTATCAGGATGTGGATTTATTCTTCATCTCTTCATCTTAAAGCTCAACTCTTCTTCCTCTTCTTCTTTCTTCCAGCTTTTCCAGCAGCAGGAAATGAAGCAGTCGCATTGTCTCGAGGTTTTGGTGAGTTTAACTTTCATTGTTTATTAACATTCTCTGCAGGAAACTTTCTTTCAGTGCTCGGATTTTCAGGAACATTTAAAGTCAAAAGTTTGGTCTAATTCTTATTTTACTGTTTTTTCATTTGCTCATTTTTAAGGATGTTTTCACACCTGAAACTCTGAACTAAGGTCCATGTTTTTTTACACTGTTTACATTTGGTTCAGTCTGTTTCAGTTTCACTCTAAAATTATTACAAACGCTAACACGAGACAGAATAAATTTATCAAAAAAAAAAGAGTTTATTTTTTAAATCAGATTGATTCCTGTTTGTGAAATGAAAGATGATGATAAGAATCTTCTGTTTTTATTGTGTCAGACTCTGAAACTGAAGCTTCAGATTCAAACAGAGACGAATAAAAACTCTGGTTTAATGATCTGAATAAAAGTGTAACTGTTCCTTTAACCCTGTGGTCATAGTGGTCACTACAGTAAACACTTATTTAAAACTTATTCACCTTAAATTCAATGGTTCATGTGGTGGAAATTCATATTAGACTGTGTCAGGATATTTTTATTCTTCTTAGAGCCTGAAAAAATGTTTTCAATTCTTTTTCCAAAAATATAATTTTTTAAAGAAAAGTTAAAGACAAACATTTGAGGGTAAAACAGCGTAATAGTTATAAATTATTCAGTGTCAAAATGGATGAAAGAGAGTTAAAATGTTTTGCAAAGCATTATTCATGAAATTACCAAAAAAGAAAAGAAGTCAAACAAAAAAAAAAAAGTCATATTTACATTAAATTCACACTGTTTTATGTTGAAAGCTTGGTTATAAACATTTGGGGAAACTTTTTTTCATGCTTTAGCTGGCTCTCCACCTCCTCAACTCTTTTTCTTTTAGGATGTGGATTTATTTTTCATCTCTTCATCTTAAAGCTCAACTCTTCCTCTTCTTCTTTCTTCCAGCTTTTCCAGCAGCAGGAAATCAAGCTGTGCGTCAGGCTCGAGCTCTTCGTAAGTTTCATTTCGCTTTTTATGCTTTTGAAAGTTTCATGTTTGAAGAATTTAATGAGTTTCAGTTGCATGTGTGTCAAAAAATATTAATCAAAGTGATCAATTTTCCGTCTCTCTGCCTCTAAAAACAGCTGACCAACCTCCAGCTGGAGTGTATAAAGTTCTGCCCATGAATGAAGCTGGAGGTGAGTGTGTTTGTCCTGTTTGTAAAGTTAATAACAAATCTTTATTCTGTAAAAAATTCTGTGTACAATATTCTGTAAAGACTTCCAGATCTTTACGTGCAAACTCAGAAAAGCTGTACGTGCAAAAATGTGGTGGTTTTGTTTGAACGTTATGAGGCGAGTTCAGGCAGGGAGAATAAAAACAAGGGCAGCTCCTTTAAAAAAAACTCTTCACACAGTTCAGGGTTGTTTTTAACATATTTTGAGCATCTAATGATAAATTTTGCTCATTCAACTCACTGAAAGGGCATCCAGAGGGGCACATTTTTGCATTTATTATATGGAAGGGCATCCAGAGGGGCACATTTTTGCATTTTTTATATGGAAGATCATCCAGAGGGGCACATTTTTGCATTTATTATATGGAAGGGCATCCAGAGAGGCACATTTTTGCATTTTTTATATTGAAGGTGATCCAGAGGGGCACATTTTTGCATTTNATTATATGGAAGGGCATCCAGAGGGGCATATTTCTGCATTATATGGAAGGGCATCCAGAGGGGCATATTTCTGCATTTATTATATGGTAGGGCATCCAGAGGGGCACATTTCTGCATTTATTATATGGAAGGGCATCCAGAGGGGCACATTTTTGCATTTATTATATGGAAGGGCATCCAGAGGGGCACATTTCTGCATTTATTATATGGAAGGGCATCCAGAGGGGCACATTTTTGCATTTATTATATGGAAGGGCATCCAGAGGGGCATATTTCTGCATTTATTATACAGAAGGGCATCCAGAGGGGCACATTTCTGCATTTATTATATGGAAAGGCATCCAGAGGGGCACATTTTGCATTAATTATATGGAAGGGCATCCAGAGGGGCATATTTCTGCATTATATGGAAGGGCATCCAGAGGGGCATATTTCTGCATTTATTATATGGTAGGGCATCCAGAGGGGCACATTTCTGCATTTATTATATGGAAGGGCATCCAGAGGGGCACATTTTTGCATTTATTATATGGAAGGGCATCCAGAGGGGCATATTTCTGCATTATATGGAAGGGCATCCAGAGGGGCATATTTCTGCATTTATTATATGGAAGGGCATCCAGAGGGGCACATTTCTGCATTAAATATATGGAAGGGCATCCAGAGGGGCACATTCCTCCATTTATTATATGGAAGGGCATCCAGAGGGGCAGATTTTTTTCATTTATTATATGGAAGGGCATCCAGAGGGGCACATTTTTGCATTTATTAAATGGAAGAGCATCAAGAGGGGCACATTTCTGCATTTATTATATGGAAGAGCATCCAGAGGGGCACATTTCCCAGGTAAACAATAGCTACAGATTCAGAAAGATTTTTCTTTTTTTAATTACTGCACATTTGTAATCCTAAGGAAGGACAGTCAGAGACGACTTCTGTGTAACATGTTTTTCCTCCACAGGAGACATGATGCCATTTGAGAATGGTTAACGGCCCGGATCAGGAAGAGGACGCTGAGGATTCGTGTTTCCCATCAGAATCAAGAAAAATGAACGTTTCACACTCGGTTCATTTCTCCTGACTCTCTCTGTGTCTTCATGCCACCAAAACTCTCACCCACTGCAATAACCTCACTCAGAAACCTCATGCTGTCATTGTTACCAACGCTCATGCTGCATGAACCATCCACTTTTCAAAATAAAAGCTCCGTTCATCACCAGATTTTCGTCTGTAATTATTCTGTTTCTACAGCAGCCAATAAACGACTAAGCCTCAGATTATAGGATTGAAATGACAGCTCAGGTCCAACTTTCTTTCATAAAGTTAGTTTCTTTTTGCACCATTTATAATGAAAATCTTAGCGGACAATATCAGATTTTTTTAACTGTTAATAATGTGAGAGACTTCACACAGATAAGAAAATGTAAGACAGTCCGGTTCCTGTTGGGACAATTTGACTTCATCTCAAGTCTGGAGGGAGTGATAGAAACTAACGCAGAACAGCTGCAGTACTGTAAGTGTCCACTAGGGGGCGACATGTAACAACATTCTGGAAAAATTGGTGTATGTGTTCCATTTATTTTATTCTAATTCAGTGGTTTTTGAGACTTTGAGGAAATTAATTTTGCATAATTCGAAGCAAACTGTAGATGCTTCCTGTCTGAAAAACACACAGACTGGAAATAAACAACCACTGTGGAAATAAAATGGTCTACATCGCTGTTGACATGGGAAATTAATGTGAAAACCAACTAATTTTACTTAACTGCAATGTCTCATATTGCTGATTCTTATATTTTTCTCTCAGGTGTATGTGGGTCAATGAGGTGACGTCCCCTTTTTTGTGTCTGAGTGCAATATTTCCTTCCATCATGAATTGAGTATTTCATCACATGTATTTCTTTATTCTATGAAACCTGTGTTATTTGAACACATCTTTAAACTATTAAAATATAACATGTTTTTTTGTGTTTTGGTTCCTCAAACCCCCAAAATGTCAGGTGGTGCAACCGTCCTGACAAGTATCCACAGTAATTAAACTCTAAAAATTGAATGTCAGTTATTGTAAATGGAAATTAAAAATACAGTGGCATTATTTTATGCTTGAACCTTTTTAAATAAAACATTCTTTGCAAATAAAAAGAATTTTAAAGCTGTTGAGAAATGTAAAAACCTTTTGTCCCGTAATTTTCACCTTGTCAAATGTCAGGGTGGTGCAACCGTAACATTAGACTTTTATTTTAAAGTGAAGAGAATAAAACAGGAAACAGGAAACTGCATCAGCCAGAGGAGCCCAAATGACATTTGTGACCAAGTGGAAAAGTTTGTAGATTTCTCTGAAATACTGATAAAAAAGGTTTTTTCACTTCATTGGTGACTGGAACAATTTCCATGTCAGGTGGAACAACCAATGTAATAATGTGAAATGTTATTTTAACATCAAATTATTTATCTTATTCACAAATAAAAGAAATGAAACACACAAAATGAAAATGTATGAGTCACTACAGACACTTGAGAGATACTTGCCAATAATTTCACACAGAAAAAATAACAGGAACATATAAATATATTTTCATATATTTGGTTGCACCACCTGACATTTTTGGGTGCTCAAATTAAAAATACTAAAAAATAATGAACCTAAAAACTTTGAAATGTTGGTCAACTACTGAAATCTGTTAGAAAACATAATTCTTCACTCAGAAATATGTTTTTTAACCATTTTGTCATTGACCCATGTATAATGTTGAAATGTTGAGCAGCAGGACTTTAACGTTGTTAGAAAAGGCCTCTGGATTTAAAAAAGGTGGAGTGGAGGTTATAATTTCCACATCCACTCACTGTTTTTAATTAAAAAGATGGTAGATTAACTAAAATTTGACCACATACTAAACTTAAAGTCCACCTTTCCCCCAACACACTCACACAATTCTCAATAAAACACTCACACGAACACAGAGCGACCAACTGAAGGTGTCGATCGTCCGTGTGTCAAACACTGACTGAAGGAAAGAAAAACTCTTTTAAAAGTTGGGTCTGGCTGATGAGCACAGGTGTGATGAGGACAGGTGTGATGAGAACAGGTGATCTGAACGATGGGCTCGTTAGGAAACAGGTGCAGGCACCAGGCTCCACACTGCAAATGATCTTACTTTAAGACATGCAAAATAAAATATCTTGTTTTAATGTTTTTTTAATCTTATTTTTAGCATTTAAAACTATGTTAGATCTTTAAAAAAAAAGTATGAACGTTTCAAATTTGCCCTAATTAATCTGAGAATCCTAAAATAAGTGGATAACTGTTAAAACAAGTTACTTTGGTTTTCTCACATTTAATTTCATAAACATTAAAACTTGTTTCAAGATTTAGCTCCACCTCAAGTTGATTGGTTTAAGAATAACCAAAAAAACATCTTGTTAAGACACAGTTTATTTAGCAAACAGCTAAGAATTTTACAAACCCATGCTCAAAAATCAAGAATTATCTTAATCATACTTCTCTAATTCTTAGTAGTTTTGACTTAAAAAAAGTGATATTTTTCATTCCATTTGCTCAAATTAAGAATATAAGAAGCATGAAATTAGATTCTATTGCTCATATTCAGTATATTTCACTTCAAATTCTTCTTCAGGAAGTTTGTTTTCAAGCATTTGAATCTAAAAATGATCATTTTCTTCTTGTTTTCAGGTCTGAGAATACTCATCAAGGCTATTCTGTTTTTAGATTTATCTGATTTCAGGATTTATAGTCAAGTGAAATTATCTTTGCTGCATGGACGGATCATTTCACTAGTTTTAAGATATTTTTCCATCAAATTTAGTGCTTTTATCTTTATTTTCAGACTTCCTTTTTTGCAGAGCAACCACGTTGATACTTATTAAACTTATTCTGTCATCAGTTTTTTCCAACCGTTGCTCCTGAAACAAAGTTGCACCGATTCTGACCATTTAAAGAGTAAAATGTTAAGAATGTTGAAGAATGATGTACTTTCATTTGGTTTATCCCTAACTTTTGTGCTTTTTGAAATATTCTGAATTTTCCCCCAAAATTTGGCCCATTGAAATGGATGGAGAATGAATGAACAGAGCCAGAAGCCGTCAGTAAATACTGCACATGGGTGGGTTTCATAACCCAATGTGTCTTAGTGCTTAATGTTGAAGTGCAGCTATTCTATATTGAGCTTTTCCTGCAAGAGTGTTGAAATGCAGTGCTCGGCATTTCCAGCATTTGCTGAAAGGTAATGCATCCCCCCACCCCCCGAGTTATTTATTGAGGCTTTTAAAAAACCCAGACCTGAGTGTTAATTTTGTTCCACTGGCAGCAGCTGCAAAGAAAAAAACATAAAGTTACTAAATCACCAAAGAGATGTACTGATGTGAAGTGGTGCAAAAACATTTTAAAGGGCGAAAGAAACAAAAGGAAAACACAGCACGTGTTTAGATTCCCAGGAGAGCAGTTTGTCATGTTTTAAGAGACAAGATTACCTTTTTATTTTTGCACGGCCCCTTTTTGTAGATGAAATTATTTCCAGCCCCCAAAGAAAAAACCCACAAATAACAGAAAATACTGAAGGAAAATTTACACTCATCAGCCCAGAAGCTGCACATGAGACGTACTTGGACGTTCACACATGACAATGATCCAAAACACAAGGACAAGTGGACCTGCCATTGGCTACAGCAGAATAAAGGGAAGGTTCTGGAGTGGCCATCTCAGTCTCACAAGGCCAAGTCAAAGTTTTAAGCTAAAAGTTGAAACTTTGGAAAAGAAAAAAAAAAGAGGGGGAAAAAGTCCAAATTTTTTTATATGAAAGAAAAAAAATTGAGGAAAAAAATTCAAATTTGAGATAAAAAGTTGATATTTTAGAGAAGATGTCATAGTCTTGACATTAAAAAAGTGAAAAATTTCAATGAAAAGACAACATTTGGGTCCTGCCATTGGCTACAGCAGAATAAAGCTAAGGCTCTGGAGTGGCCATCTCAGTCTCACAAGGCCAAGTCAAAGTTTTTAGCTAAGAGTTGAAACTAAAAAAAAATGAGGGGGAAAAAAATCCAAATTTTTTGATATGAAAGAAAAAAAATTGATATTAATTGTCCAAATTTTGAGGAAAAAAAAATCCAAATTTTGAGATAACCCCCCCAACACACATACACACAAAAAAAAACTTTGGGGTTAAAGACAAATTTGGACACGATTAGGTCAAATATTTTAGACAAAAGGTCAAATTTGGGATTATTTAGTCAAAATCTGAGATATAAAGTTGGATTATGAGATTTTAAATTCAAATTCTTGAGATAAAAGTCAAAATTAGCAAAAGGTCAAAGTTTCAGATAAAAAGTCAAACCTTGAGAAAAGACCGATATTTGAGATTAAGGACAAAAAATTGAGGAAAAAATTCAAGACAAAGTTCAAATTTGAGATAAAAAGTTGATATTTTAGAGAAGATGTCATAGTCTTGACATTAAAAAAGTGAAAAATTTCAATGAAAAGACAACATTTGGGTCCTGCCATTGGCTACAGCAGAATAAAGTGAAGGTTCTGGAGTGGCCATCTCAGTCTCACAAGGCCAAGTCAAAGTTTTTAGCTAAAAGTTGAAACTTTGGAAAAGAAAAAAAAAAAGAGGGGGAAAAAAAATCCAAATTTTTTGATATGAAAGAAAAAAAATTGATATTAATTGTCCAAATTTTGAGGGAAAAAAAAATCCAAATTTTGAGATAACCCCCCAACACACACACACAAAAAAAACCTTTGGGGTTAAAGACAAATTTGGACACGATTAGGTCAAAAATTTTAGACAAAAGGTCAAATTTGGGATTATTAAGTCAAAATCTGAGATATAAAGTTGGATTATGAGATTTTAAATTCAAATTCTTGAGATAAAAGTCAAAATTAGCAAAAGGTCAAAGTTTCAGATAAAAAGTCAAACCTTGAGGAAAAACTGATATTTGAGATGAAGGACAAAAAAAATGAGCAAAAATAATTTAAATTTGAGATAAAAAGTTGATATTTGAGAGAAGATGTCATAGTCTTGACATTAAAAAAGTGAAAAATTTCAATGAAAAGACAACATTTGGGTCCTGCCATTGGCTACAGCAGAATAAAGTGAAGGTTCTGGAGTGGCCATCTCAGACCCCAGACCTGAGTGTTAATTTTGTTCCACTGACAATAAAGGTCGTTGAATCTTTAAAAATAAAACATTAAAGAGTGAAAACAGGATGACTGGAGTCCCACTGACGCAAACTTTATTGATGTGATTATTGATATGATGCAGGTTGATATGATGATGTGAGCTTATTTATATACAGCTCTGTAAAAATGTGGATACAGGTTTCAAGTACAAACACACACACACACGGTTTACATACTTTTTCCAGCAGTGGTTCCCAACCTCAGAGCCCACTTTAAAGTTTTTATTCGTCTTAAGGCATGAAAAAAAGAAAAAAGGTAACCGTTTTTTTCCCCAGTATTTGTAACTGAGCATTCAACATAAAACAGTGTGAACTTCATGTAAATATTACTTTTTTGTTTGACTTATTTATTTGGTAATTTCATGAATAATCTTTTTTTTATGCTTTGTGAAACATTTTAACTCTCTTTCATCCATTTTAACACTGAATTATTTATAGTTTATACGCTATTTCACCCTCAAATGTTTGTCTATAACTTTTTAAAGAATATTTATGTTTGGGGAAAAAAATGAAAACACTTTTTCAGGCCGTAAGAAGAATTAAAAATATCCTGACACAGGCTAAGATGAATTTCCACCACATGAACCATTGAATTTAGGAGTAAATAACTTTTAAATGATATTTTTTTAATTTAAGATTGAACATAAAGGGCTGAAATAAATAAAAAAAGTAACCTTTTGGAAGCTTTACAGCTGCTAACAGAACTTGCAACATGTTGGAAAAGCCTCATTTGAAAGTTTTCAAGGTTTTTCTACGTCTAATACTTGAAGGGAAATCAAAATGCAACAATAAAAGAATATTTGAACACTATTAACGTCATCAAAAAAGTCTTTTTGAATTATTTTTGCATAATCAGAATTTTAAAAAATCACATTATTTTGGAAATGCTTTGTCGACCCACTTGCAATACCTCCGTGTCCCACCAGGGGGCCACGGGCCACAGGTTGGGAATCACTGCTTTACAGCATTGAAGGACAAAAACACACACAAGTCTCTTTGTGTCTCTGACTCAGACACAAAAAGCTACATTTGGATTTATTTAGCACCAGAAATCAAAAATCTAATCTACAGCACCGAGAAAAAAAGCAGAAAATTATCTCTGACAAAATAAAACTTAACAGAAAGTTGAATTATCTCGTTTGATCATTTAAATGTCACAAAGTCAATCTAAATAACAATAAAAAATAACAGAAAGAAAGAAAGAAACATTTACTGTAAATAATAAATGTGCAAAATGAATAAAACAGATGTAACCAGCAGCTCCGTAGGTTACAGAAATGTGCATTTAAAGAGTAAAAAGCTAAAATTAGAAAGTTCCAGATTAATCCACAGTGAAGTGTCAAATTTTACTTCGATCTAAATTATTAATCTCATGTTTTTGAACTTTTATATTTCATGAGTGAATTACAAAATCATCAAAATCATACATATATTCCTTTAAGAAAAAAAAAAATCCTGATTAAAAATTTTAAATAAATGGAAATCATCAAATACTCCTTTTATCCAGAAAGTTGTCACTAATATTAAAAAGTTACAGTAAAAACAACATTTAAGTATTTCCTGCATTAAAAAGATGCGAATTTATTAAAACTTTACTAAAAAAGTTGCAGAAACTGATGAATGTATCAAAAGTGATACAGGAAATATTCTAAAAGTAAAACAATAGAAGGATGTTTTTGGTGATTTTGTTTTAAAAAAAAAACTACAACAGAGGATCAGGGCCACATTAAATATATAAAAATAGTAAATTCATGAGAATAATCTCATAAATTTAAGGGAATAACTGTTTTGTGAGTTTGGGAATATATTTTCATAAATTTAAAACTCTATTCTTGTAAGTTGATGAGATTAATCTTGCAATTTGTTTTTTTTTTAATTTTTAGCATGGCCCTAATTCTCTGTCGTAAAAACATCTCAGTCTAAAAAAAAACGTGAGTTTTTGAATTTTGAGGTCGGGGCCTCAAACATCAAGGTCTGCAGGAGTCTTAAAGAGACAGTAGCCAAACTGAGGCTGAAATAAAGCTTTATTAAAAACACCAGGGAGAGAAAATGGAGTTTTTTAGTTTTTTTTTTCTTTTTGAGTAATGAATTATGTTAAGATAATTTGGGGGCCCCACAGGGATGAATGGAACTAACGATGGAGTTACAAAAAAACGGTGCAACCCAATCCAACTACAAAACATAAATTAATATTTACTCAACATTTTATAGTCATAGATTTCTCTAAATGAGTTTCACATATTTTTACTTAACCTGAATTATTTCAGTCACTTCTCAGCGTCGTCTTTTCCCACCGTTCGTCTTCAAGTTCACGTGTGAGGTCGAGCTCAGTAGCTGCAAAGAAAAACACATAAAGTTACTGAATCACCAAAGAGAAGTACTGATGTGAAGTGGTGCAAAACATTTTAAAGGGGGAAAGAAACAAAAGGAAAACACCTGTTACCTGTTTATTTTTGCAGGGCCCCTTTTTGTAGATGAAATTATTTCCAGCCCCCAAAGAAAAAACCCACAAATAAAAGAAAATGCTGGAGGAAAATTTACACTCATCAGCCCAGAAGCTGCACATGAGACGTACTTGGACGTTCACACATGACAATGATCCAAAACACAAGGACAAGTGGACCTGCCATTGGCTACAGCAGAATAAAGTGAAGGTTCTGGAGTGGCCATCTCAGTCTCACAAGGCCAAGTCAAAGTTTTTAGCTAAAAGTTGAAACTTTGNAAAGAAAAAAATAGGTATAAATTGTCAAAATTTTGAGAAAAAAAAAATCAAAATTTTGAGATAACCCCCCAACACACACACACACATACACACAAAAAAAAAACTTTGGGGGTAAAGACAAATTTGGACACGATTAGGTCAAAAATTTTAGACAAAAGGTCAAATTTGGGATTATTAAGTCAAAATCTGAGATATAAAGTTGGATTATGAGATTTTAAATTCAAATTCTTGAGATAAAAGTCAACTTTAGCAAAAGGTCAAAGTTTTAGATAAAAAGTCAAAACTTGAGAAAAGACCGATATTTGAGATTAAGGACAAAAAAAAATGAGGAAAAAAATTCAAGACAAAGTTCAAATTTGAGATAAAAAGTTGATATTTTAGAGAAGATGTCAAAGTCTTGACATTAAAAAAGTGAAAAATTTCAATGAAAAGACAACATTTGGGTCCTGCCATTGGCTACAGCAGAATAAAGGGAAGGTTCTGGAGTGGCCATCTCAGTCTCCTGACCTCAATATCATTGAGCCACTCTGGGGAGATCTCAAACCTGCAGTTCATGCAAGACAGAGCAAGAATTTACAGGAACTGGAGGCTTTTTGCCAAGAAGAATGGTCAGTTTTACCATCTGAGAAAATAAAGACCCTCATCCACAACCAGCACAAAGACTTCTCATTTCATAATTTTGACTTTAATCTAAAAAAACCACTTTTGATCTCAAGGTTCAGACTTTTTTTGATCGTCTCATAATTTTGACCTTTTAACTCACAGTTTCAACTTTTGACTTTTGACTCTTAAACTCATAATTACAACTAATCTCATAATTTAAATTCTTTTTTAATCTCAATTTATATATTTATATTTATATATAAAGGGGAATGGAAACTTTTCATCAGGGTCAGTTTTAAAGTTTCTGTTGTCATTATGATTTATAAAGAGTAAACACAGTTGTTCATATTCTCTGAGAAAAACTTGGCTCAGTCTAATATCTGGAGAGGGAGGAAGTTTTTGTGTTTCTCACGATGTGACGGTGCATCCTGACAGGTGAGCAGAAGTGCCGGTGTACTGGACGTCACATCGAGCCACGTTGTTGTTGTAGTTGGACTCAGGAACCTGCTGCCGAGGATTCACCGTCACCTGCAGGGACGACACAAAACGTGTGAGCGATGACATGTTGGTTGGTGCAAGTTCTTCAGATAAAGCTGAAGCACAAACACTCTGCATCATCATCATGAAATAGTCGAAATAACGGGAAAACCAGATCTAGCTCCGAACCTTGAGGATGTATTTTCCAGGAGAAACGTCCGTGATGTCGATCCACTGACAGTCGATGTCGGCGCTGTACGTGTCGTAACAACCTGGACTCAGCCCCTGCAGAAACACCAGACACAAAACTTTAATAACGACATCAGAAAACAACAGATCACATCAGGAGGAGAACTGCAGTTCCACCATCGACCACCAGGGGGAGAGAGTCAGCCCCAAAGATCCTCACAGGTGTGTGTTCTGAGCATAGACAAGCTCAAACTGAAGCCTCCAGCAGATGCCCCGCCCCCTGGTGTCTGGCTGCAGTATAGGTCATAAGCCCCGCCCCCTGGTGTCTGGCTGCAGTCATAAGCCCCGCCCCCTGGTGTCTGGCTGCAGTATAGGTCATAAGCCCCGCCCCCTGCTGTCTGGCTGCGTAATAGGTCATAAGCCCCGCCCCCTGGTGTCTGGCTGCGTAATAGGTCATAAGCAATGACTGTATATAGAATAAACAGCGTGGCTCCTCCTGTCACGTTTTTGAAGCCAAAAACCCCGTTTCTCTAGCCGCCATTGTGCAGCCAGAGTCTGCGCAGTAGAGAATTTCAGGTGGAGCCAAGTAAAAAAGAGAAATAAAAATCTTTATTTCTTCTTCTTCAGAAGGTTTAGTCTCCTTTTGGCTCTTTCCTGAAGTTTCTTATATCCCCGATAAAAACTACTCAGGAACGGCAGCTGTCAACTATCGTAAAACGAAACTTATATCACGGTTTTTAACGTCCAATAACTAATGAGAAACTAACTTCTCAGAAAAAAAAACACCTGAACACCATGCAGCCAGATGACATCATCATACCACCTTAGAGTAAGGATGAGAGAAACGTTTCTACCAGGTATCGTAATTTTTTAAAGTTTTCCCGGCTCATATCTGGAATACATGGGGAGGCGGGGCTTATGACCTATACTGCAGCCAGACACCAGGGGGCGGGGCTTATGACCTATACTGCAGCCAGACACCAGGGGGCGGGGCTTATGACCTATACTGCAGCCAGACACCAGGGGGTGTCAGTTCAGCTCCTGTTTCCACCATTTCTATTTAAAAAAAAAAATCTCAGAAATAATTTTCAATAAAGAAAACCCAGATCTCTCTTCTCACTTATAAACGTCATCAGCTGATGTGATGTTGTCATAGAA
>RPOG01002367.1:84953-96438 GCA_008086565.1 Thalassoma bifasciatum
AAGAGAAGAAAGAGTCTTATTTCTCTCAGTTATCAGCTTTAATGAATGAACTTCTCTCATACACCAGCTCCTGTTTCTGTTTGGTGTTGAGGAAAAAGCCTTTAAGCAGCTTTTGTTCGCTTTTATTGGAGAAACTTTGCCCTCCTCCCCCCGCTGAGCTCCCAGGATGCTTTAAAAACGCTGAAATTGAAGCACTTACCAACTGAGAAGTTTCCTCCCGTCAGTAAAACACAAGCAGCCACCCACAGCCTGCACACACACACACACACACACACACACACACACACACACTGAAAAAGTCTTTGACTCCCTTAAATGAATCGTGCTTCACAATCTGGAGTCGAAAACTTTCTTCAGCTTCATCAAAACATCTTATGAATTCAGAATCAGAATCAACTTTATTCGCCAGGTTTGCTTGAACAAACGAGGAATTTGTTGTGGTAAACTGTGCTCTCTTGTACAAGGTAGTGGTACGGCATAAAAGGTAAAATAGTAAGAATAGAAATTTTGCATGAAGAGTGTTATCAACAACTATAAACACAAAAGAAAAGCAAATAGACAAGACGAGTATTTACAGGCTAAAAATACGATAATAGTGCAATTTACAGGTTGATATCAAATATTAAAGCAGCATCTGACGTCACATAAAGAGTAAATCTTGGTGTAAACGCTTATGAAAAGTTAGTTTTTCTAACTTTTCAGTCCTAGATAAAGCTAAAGACATGATTTAAACTCAGTGATGTGCAGATATTTTGAAAGAAAGGGACATTTTGGCTCCAAAAAAAGGTGCTAAAAAAAAGTTTTGGCCTCCAGGAGATCAGTTTATCAGGTTTTTACCAGTGGAAAAGGGAGATTAGTGTGGTTCACCAACCAGGAGGGAACTTACGTGGCTTCAAGTTTGGCTCCTGGGGGGTCACTTTAACATATTTTGGCTCCTAATAGGACGCTGAAGTTCCTGCTTTGTCACCTACGGGGGGACTTTAGTGCAAGTTGGACCAAGGAATTTTAGCTCCATTTACCTTAACTGCACTTATGTTGTTTTTAATAGGATTGAAAGCACTTTGTGTGTTTTATAAATAAAGCTTTGATTTAATTTGATGATGTCATATGGCGCTTTTCCACTATGCAATTCCAGCTCTACTCTACTCGTCTCTACTGGGTTTGGTTCTTTTCCTCTAGCCCGACTACAGACTCACGGTGGGCGTGGATCTTATAACACAGCTGCGCTAAAGTGCTGCGCAGAAGTGCGTGCATGTTCATCTATAACGCCACACAAACATCATTTTGTACTAACATATGTGCCACCGTGGTCTTTAAAGGAAAAAAAAAAGCTTTAAAAAGATTTCATTAAAGCATTTCAACATAAAGACCTTCTTGTAAGAAAGCACTTCATGGTGATATGCAATGCTCAGCATTTCAATATCCTGCATTTGCTGAAAAGAAATGCACCCCCCCTCTAGTTGTACGTTTACTGTATTTTGGCTCAGATGAAGACACTCCAGTGCAATTTCTAATTTCTTTACACTTTTCTATTCTTAAAAATATTGATGTACTATTTTTAGCTGTGGTTTCTACGGCAGCCTTGAAAAGTGCCGTAAAAAAAATGTAAAATCGGGATACAAAAGTCTCTTAAAGCACTTCTTATTAATCTTATGGATTGATTCTTTCGTAAAAAATCTTGTAAGCTTTTCTTCAGTTCAGTAAATTGTAAAAAGTGTCCATGATTGTCTTTGGAAAGTCAATCAAAAATGTGTGACCGCACACAGAGAAAGTTTGGACCCAGCTGCAGTTCCACGAGTGTCCACTGGGGGCTGGTCCCAAAGCTCAATAATCTACATACACACCCATTCAAAAAGTCGATCTTTGCAGCAGAAATAAACATGTTTATTTATAACCTTTACATATTTTTTTAGACTGTGCATTGGGGTGAGTTATTTCATATTCAGTAGTTTGAAGATATTAAGAAGAATTTGGAGAAGATGAGCTTCTTCTTAACCTCCACCGTGTTGTTTACAGTCTGCTGATGTTGTTGTTGTGTTGTTGTCATGTTGTTGATGCACAGAGCTCAGACCTAATGAACCTGTACGTTGTTTCCCTGAAGGAAGAGCATCTGTAAACCATCAGTCTGTTTAATCCTCATCTGCTGGAAAATCCCTCGAATCTAAAGAGGATCCAAAGATTTCAGGAGGAGACGGTGGATGTGACGCATCTTTGTTTCAGTCTCCACCGACAACGACATCAACAAATTTACCACTTTTCTCATGTCAGAGGTCACAGTGACGGATACGTGTCTGAACTTCAGACACTGGAACCAGTTTAATTCAACAAATTTTATCTGTAGGAGCTTTTTATGTTGGTGAAAGGTTACATTTGCTTCTATTTGGAAATGATCAAAGCACCTGGAGTGGTTATAAAAAATATTAAATGTTAACTGATTCCTCTGAGTCAGTGGTTCCCAACCTTTTTCAAATCAGGGCCCACTTTTAAAGCTCAAAAATGTTTGAGGCCCTTTCAACCCAATAAGTTCGGCTGCTATATACTTTTTTTTTTCTTTTTTAGAGCCCCATTCGTAACAATGACCCAAAACGTAATAAAAAAATGTAATAAAACCCAAAATGTGATATCTGGTCAATAATGTAACACGTTAAGCCAAAACGTAATAACTTTTTGCCCAAAATATGACAACTTGTTACATTCTGGTGCAGTTATTATATTTTTGGGTTTTATTTTGATCTTTTTTGTTCATTTTTAGGCTCAGAACTTCAGTTACAGTTGTGACAATTTTTGCAAATTTGGTATTTATTACAATTTTTTTAATTACATTTCAGGTTGTTGTTATTTTTCAGGTCATGATGCCTATAGATGCCTTCTTAGGAGACTTTTTTTCATATATTAAAATCTGAACTGTTTTAATTTCCTTTAAAACCTAACCAAGTTTAACATTTTAAATGTTATTATTTGTATTTGTATATTAATTTTTCTATTTGTACCTTGTCTATTTATATAATTACAGTCCAATAATATACTTTTTTGCAAATGATTCTGCGGCCCGCTTGCTATACCTTCGCGGCCCACCAGGGGGCCACAACCCACAGGTTGGGAATCGCTGCTCTAAGTCATGCAAACCTGAATAGCTCTAACAGTTGGATCAGGCCCAAAATGCATTTCCATCAAAAAATAAAAATAAAAAAAAACTCACCCACAGTTGCTTGTCTAGTTTCTTGAAACACAAAAAATGTCTTCAAACAAGAAACTTTTCTTTTTTTTTTTTTTTTTCCTTTTTTTTTTTTTTTTTTTTTTTTTTTTTTTACTTTAGTAACTCAGACATTATTTTAAATGTCACTCCCAATATTTTTATAGAAGACATTTTCAGGACTGGTGAGTTGAATGTGGGTTATATTAAGAATAAAAACAAAATTTTGTTAAAAAATAAGACGTAAACACTGGATTAGATTCCAGTTTTTGCAGTGATAAATATAAGCGAAGAAGTTTTGATTATATTAACTCAGCTGATACAACAAATTTAGGAAAAATAATAAAGCAGGAAACAACTAAAATAATCTTGCCTGAATATTTGTATATTGATAGTTTATTTTCCAAAATGTTCCAATTTCGAGATAAAACGCCAAAATGTCACATAAGAGGTCACACTTTTGGGTCAATGAGGTCAAAATTGCAAAAGAAAAGTCCCAATTTGGAGTTAAAAGGTCAAATTTTTGTGATGGATAAATCAGAATCATGAGAAAAAAGTCCCAATATTGAGAGTAAAGAAATAAAAATTTTGATCTTTACTCAAATTTTCTGGATATAAGGTCAAAATTTTGAGAAATTCAAGTACAAAGGTCACATGGAATGAAATCCCAATCTTAAATGAAGGCAAAAAAAATTACAAGCAACAACTAAAATAATCTTGCCTGAAACTTTGTGAATTGATATCAGTTAATTTTTGGAGACAGACTCTAGTGGACACTCAGGGAACTGCAGGTTATTTAACATGGAGCTCTATGGGACTGACTCACTGCTGGAGACAGACTCTAGTGGACACTCAGGGAACTGCAGGTTATTTAACATGGAGCTCTATGGGACTGACTCACTGCTGGAGACAGACTCTAGTGGACACTCAGGGAACTGCAGGTACATCAAATCTCAGCTGATACAACAAATCTAGGAAAAATAATAAAGCAGGAAACAACTAAAATAATCTTGCCTGAAACTTTGTGAATTGATATCAAATAAATTTTTCCAAAAATGATTTGGCGACCCCCAGAAATCATCTCGTGACCCTCATCGGGGTCAGGACCCACAGATTGAGAACGGCTGGTTTATATTGTTGCTTATTTTACAAACTGCTGTGTCGTATTAAGAGTGATGGTTACGCCAAATTCTCTTTAGGAATTATGAGGAATTTCTGATTCTGAAACAAATTCGCAGACTTTTTAAACTCGAGGTAAAAACATTACAGCTGGGTCAACGTGTGTAAAAAAGTGTATTTTGTGAATGAACACAGCTGTGATTGGTGTTGATGTTGGGAACAGGATCACACCGGGTCACACCTGGACGCCGCCGACCTGGAAACGCTCCATGGTTGGTGCAGTAGCATCACGCGGCGAGCCCTTGGCGGGAACACGTGTGCAGCCGCAGCGGCGGTGGCGTCGATTCCTCGGAGTTAAAGGAAAAAGTGATCAAGCTGAACGAGAGCTGCTTTTTACGACATCAGTGTAAAGATCAAAGGCTGCAGCGCTTTATCGCAGCGATGCAGGAACACAGGCAGCAGCCGCCGCCGCTGTTTCCAATGAGAAGCAGGTGTCGCTCGCATCACGGCGCTTTAAACTGCTGCATAATGAGGGCTGGCCGCCTGGAGGGGGCCTCCTGCACACAGGACACATAAAGACAGAGCCGAGGAAACACCAGACACAATGCTACAGCCTGCATCACCATCATCACCACCGTCATCATCTTTAGAGTTTTACAAACGCCGTTAAAATCATAAACAGCATCAAACACGATCGTTGTCATCGACAGAATCTGAGACTTTAACGACTGAACATCAGCAGCTCAGTGACTGAGTGTAAAAGCAGAAACTCTCATAAAAAGGTGTTAAAGACTCAGAGCAGTCGTGTTACCGAGCGTCACACCTGGATTCAACAAATTAAGACACGTGAGGACCAAGAATTAAACTCAGCCATGTGTTTAAAAAACGCACGTTTGATTCAAAGTCTCTGAACACAGATGTCGTTTCATTTCACGTTTAAAACCAGAACTTCAAAAGCAAAACATAAAATTAAAAACTTACGACAAATCTTTAAAGGTGGAGCAGATGTGTAGTTTCTGAGACCTGTTGACTACCAGGAATTAAAAACCTGTTTCATTACAAGGCTTTAAACATCTGAACATTTAAAAAACAAAGAGCTCAGTCAGAATTTAGAGATAATAAAATCAAATTAGGTCAAAAAAGTACATATTCTGGGATATAAAGTACAAATTTTGAGATAAAAAAATCAAAATTAGAAGATTATTAGTCAAAATTATGAGATAAAAAAGACAAAAAAAGAAAAAAAGTTCAAATTTCGAGATAAAAAAACGCCAAAATGTCACATATAAGGTCACACTTTTGAGTCAATGAGGTCAAAATTGCAAAATAAAAGTCCCAATTCAGAGATAAAAGGTCAAATTTTTGTGATGGATAAATCAGAATCATGAGAAAAAAGTCCCAATATTGAGAGTAAAGAAATAAAAATGTAAGTCTTTACTCAAATTTTCTGGATATAAGGTCAAAATTTTGAGAAATTGAAAAAAAAATCACACAGATTGAAAGCCCATTCTTAAATAGAAAAAAAAAATATGTACAGAACAGAAGTCTCAATTTTGTAACAAAAGCCCCCATTTTTTAAGATAAAAAGTCAAATTACAAGTTAAAATTTTGAGATAAAAAGTCAAAATTAGAAGATTATTAGTCGCAATTATGAGATAAAAAAGGCCAAAAAAAGAGAAAAAGTTCAAATTGTGAGATAAAAAAAACCAAAATGTCACATAAGAGGTCACACTTTGGGTCAGTAAGGTCAAAATTGCTAAAGAAATGTCAAAATTTTGAGATAAAAGGTCAAATTTTTGTGATGGTTAAATCAGAATCATGAGAAAAAAGTCCCAATATTGAGAGTAAAGAAATAAAAATTTGGGTCTTTACTCAAATTTTTCTGGATAAAAGGTCAAAATTTTGAGAAATTGAAAAAAAATATATATATATCACATGGAATGAAAGCCAAATCTTAAATAGAAAAACAAAAAAGTACTATATTTAAAATGACCCTAGTGGACACTCAGGGAACTGCAGGTTATTTAACATGGAGCTCTATGGGACTGACTCACTGCTGGAGACAGACTCTAGTGGACACTCAGGGAACTGCAGGTTATTTAACATGGAGCTCTATGGGACTGACTCACTGCTGGAGACAGACTCTAGTGGACACTCAGGGAACTGCAGGTTATTTAACATGGAGCTCTATGGGACTGACTCACTGCTGGAGACAGACTCCAGTGGACACTCAGGGAACTGCAGGTTATTTAACATGGAGCTCTATGGGACTGACTCACTGCTGGAGACAGACTCTAGTGGACACTCAGGGAACTGCAGGTATAAAACTGTTTTTTTTCCATGTATTATTTTGCTCTGTCAGTTTTGAATATAGGAATCAGCCAATCAGCACTCGTTATTTACGTCTATAAATCATTACAGCATCGCCTGTTCTTGTTTCAGTGAAGCAGCTCAAACAGAAGCTAAGAGAAAACAGACTCAATAAAAACCATCCCCAGCCCCTGACCTTTGACCCCTGACTCCAGGGTTCAGATACAGAGAGCACAGATCCAAACAGCCTCCATTAAACATCAGAGAGGAGCTTATATTTCACTGTACTTTCCACTGACTCAACCTGGGGACACACACCCAGGAGTGATTCAAGTGGACGTTTTTACCCCAGTTTTACTTTAATTCACTGTAAAAGTTTTCTGGTTTCTCTCAGATTTAAGGGTCTCGTTGTGGTGAAGTCTCTTTGGCGCCCCCCACTGGTTTCTGAAGACGCTTTAAAGCCCACGAGTGTTTTTATCACAAATGCTGAAAATTTCTTATGTTTGGTCCTGATGTAAAAATGGAGGCTTTAAAACAAAACAACCAAACAACCAAATGTGAAAATAAAAAGATAATACAAAGACATGGACTATAGACTATGGGTTAAAAATTCCAAACAGAGATTTTAAAAAGTCAAAATTAGGAGATAAAAAGTCACAAGTTTGGATTTGAGGTCAAAATACGAGATTAACAAGTAAAAACTGGAGGATAAAAAATCAAAGAAAAAGTCAAATGTATGGACAGAATGTGACTCTTCACTTTCACATATAACATATACAACATTTGTTTAATCAAATTTCAGGGTTTTGTTAAATTTGGGGTCATGTTACATGTTGGGCTTTAACTTTCCCTCTTCAAGGACTTTTCTTTTATACAAACGTTTGAACATGTTGAATATCCTTACAAATGTAACCAAGTTTTAAAATCTAAACATTATTCTGTAGATTTGTATCTTAATATAGCTACCCTTCATTAAAATTCAGACTATTTTGAAAATGATTTTGCGGCCCACTTGCAATATCTCCGCGGCCCACCAGGGGGCCACGGACCACAGGTTGGGAATCACTGCTCTACTGTAAATGTGGTTCAATAAAAAATACCAAGTGTTTCAGCTCCACGTCCTGTTTTCAGTCTTTATCTGAGTTATTTTTGTATAATTAAGTCATGAAACCGCCCAGTTTCTGAGCACAGACCATTAACGTTTCATTTTCACGCCCTTATTAAACTTTATTTAGACATAATTCCTCCGTTTGGACTCAGCTACAGCAGCTTACTGCATAAAAAGAAAACATGTGGCTCGTGTCTTATCGATGATCCGTGTCCAGATAAAATCAAAGAATGTGGAGTTATTTTTTATTTGTTCATACCTGGATCACAGTGAGCTTTTGTTTTTAACTCTTCACTCACCCCTCATAAAGAAATATAACTGCTTTAAATCATAGATTTTTAACCTGAGGTGTTCCACAGGGCACGATTCTGGAGCCTGTTTTATTTTTTTTTCATGCATCTTTATTCAAAACGTGAGGATTTTTTTTTTTCCATATAAAAACTTTTTTTTTTTTTTTTCAATTAACCCAGCATTTACTGTCTGTAGGGTCTAAAGATTTTTGCACAGCTGCATTTTTACACCAATAAATTAAACCAGGAGTGTTCAACGTTTTGGACCAAATACCCCCCAAACTCAGCTGTTCTCAACCTCTGGGTCCTGACCCAAATGGGGGTCGCAAGATGATTTCTGGTCCCGAATTAAACTGATATTAAATTGAAAAACTGCTTCTTTGTTTTTCCAAGATTTCCTTGTATCAGCTAAGTTTGTATGTTTGTTGTTTGTGAACTCTTTCATATTCTGCTCTGCAAAAAAACTGAAATCTAAGCAAGTTTTTATGCCTTATTTAAGTAAAAAATGTCTTTTAATTCTTAATATAAGCCACATTCAACTGACCAGTCCAGAAAAAAAATATTTCAAGATATTAAAGACAAAAACAAGGTCTGAATTGCTTGAAAAAAGTTTTAAAAAATGAGAATCTGCCAATTTATTTATTTTCACAATGCATTTCTCAACCCCACTGGAAGATTTCTTTTTACTTGTTTACCAGAAAGACAGTGGCCAGAGAAACAAACTAGAAAGACAGAGGCCAGAGAAAAAACTAGAAAGACAGAGGCCAGAGAAACGAACCAGAAAGACAGAGGCCAGAGAAACAAACTAGAAAGACAGAGGCCAGAGAAACGAACTAGAAAGACAGAGGCCAGAGAAACGAACCAGAAAGACAGAGGCCAGAGAAACGAACCAGAAAGACAGAGGCCAGAGAAACAAACTAGAAAGACAGAGGCCAGAGAAACGAACTAGAAAGACAGAGGCCAGAGAAACGAACCAGAAAGACAGAGGCCAGAGAAACGAACCAGAAAGACGGAGGCCGGAGAAACGAACTAGAAAGACAGAGACCAGAGAAACGAACTAGAAAGACAAAGCCAGAGAAACGAACTAGAAAGACAGAGGCCAGAGAAACGAACCTCTTTCTGTCTCCGGTCTCTTTGCTTGTAGAAAGACAGAGGCCAGAGAAACGAACCAGAAAGACAGAGGCCAGAAACAAACTAGAAAGACAGAGGCCAGAGAAACAAACTAGAAAGACAGTGGCCAGAGAAACGAACCAGAAAGACAGAGGCCAGAGAAACGAACCAGAAAGACAGTGGCCAGAGAAATTAACCGGAAAGACGTCATGAGAAGGCCAGAGCAACAAAAAGAAATCGATGCTATTCTAATTAGATTTTTGTTTTAATTAACTAAAAGTTAAAATAAATAAACCCTGGGGATCACAGATATTGGTGCATGTTAAACTGGAGGTCGCAAATCAAAAAAGTTGAAAAATACAGGTCGACTGATACAAATGTCGACACCAACACTTTTTACTGTTGGACAATCAGGCACAGAAGCTTTTCAGATCAGGATTTTCTTTTTATATATCAATGTGGAAACAAAAATGAAGACTCATTAGTGCTAATGTAATGCAAAAACAACTTTACAGATATCTGAAAATGTAGGAAAAAAAGAATTCATAGTCTCCCAGTTGAAGAACTCTAGACTAAAATAGTTTACACTCAAATTATCTTTAATTTCTGTTAGTTTCTTTAGATGCTCATGCAAATTTACATGAACAACCAATAAAAATATGAGCAGTTTTTTTAATCAAATATTCTGTTTGTACTGTTCTATGTTCTCGTGCTGTCTTTTTTTATCTTCTAATTCTGATTTATATCTTTATATGTTTATATCTTTTCAATAATTCAGACACTACACTGCAAAAACTGAAATCTAAGCAAGTCATTATGTCTTATTTTTCTTGATTTGAGCCACATTCACCAAACCAGGTCATAAAAATGTCTTATTTCAAGTTTTTTTCTTGAAACTATAAAGATGTATTGATACAAGAAACTTTTTTCTTATCCCATTGGCAAAATTTTTTGACTTGTTACAAGCAATTTAGACATAATTTTTATCTTTAAATTACTTGAAATAAGACATTTTCCAGGAATTATCAGTAGAATGTGGCTCGTATCAAGAATAGTAAGACAAATTTTACCAAAAATAAGACATAATGACTTGCTTAGATTTCAGTTTTTGCAGTTTAGGGGTAAAAAAAAAACGTCAAAAGGTGAAAAAACTGATCCCGAAACAGGTTAAAACAAAAATAAGGAAAAAGGATAAGCTCAGAAATAAAGAGCACACACAAACACACACACACCAGGTAATGAGCAGCAGGTGTGAACACAGGTGAGCTCAATCAAAGAGGAGGGGAAGTAAAACAAGAATCAAGGATTTTCAAAATAAAACAAGAAAAACAAAGAGGTAGAGAATTTTAAAAAACACCATAAGCGCTGAAGAAAGTGAACAACAACAGTGATAAAACTAAATCAGGAACTTTTAAAGTTAGTAAATTAAACCCTGGTTGGTCTTTTTTTGGAGCTGATGCTGAGTTTCCATCATTTAAAGCTGTTCCTGACACGCTCAGAGAGTAAATGTGTAAAGATAGAGAGCTGTGGCCTCGCTGGCTTCCTGTGGATGTGTTTGTGGACGTGCTGGTGTTCACACCCCACAGACAAAAATACTCCACATGTCGACCGGGAGCGCGGCGGGGAGGGAGGCCGCGCGGCACCGGCAATTACAGCCGGCTGGGGTTTGGCTGCCACTCCTCCAGCATCAGAGCTGGAAGAGAAAAGTCTTATAAAAGCTGCTGTCAGGCTCCGCCCACCAAGGACCCAGACCTGGACGTGGCCCTGAGTCCCTGAGTCTTTGTTCTCAGTCTTTTATCTTCTCACCTGAAGCTGGAACAGTTTCTCCCTCCTGCAGAAGAATGAAGTCTGGACCGCGGCTTTTCTCCCTCTGACCCAGTTTTTGGGCCTGAACCAGAGTTGAACCACCCTTACGAAAGCTGCGGTCACTCAGCGAGCACGTCGCAGGAAAAAAACTCTGCTTCTGGTATTTCTCTGCCTCAGATTTAGCTTTGTTTCCACCCTGGGAAATTACAGTCAGTGTGGATTCGTCTGCACTCGTCTGATAAGACCTGACACTGCAGAAACTCCACGACTCACAGAGTCTGTTCTTTTTATTTCTGAGTCAAAATATCTCAGACACAGTTTTCTAAAGGGAAACGTTTCAGTCAGATATGTTTTGTGTCTGAGTGCAATATTTCCTTCCATCATGAATTGAGTATTTCATCACATGTATTTCTTTATTCTATGAAACCTGTGTTATTTGAACACATCTTTAAACTATTAAGATATAACATGTTTTTTTGTGTTTTGGTTCCTCAAACCCCCAAAATGTCAGGTGGTGCAACCGTCCTGACAAGTATCCACAGTAATTAA
>RPOG01002368.1:0-96306 GCA_008086565.1 Thalassoma bifasciatum
CCACAATGAAGTTCAAGTTAATAGTAAATTGTTTTAACACATTTTAAGATTACGAGTCTGTAATATTTACCTCTTCTTATGCTTGAGTTTGGAAAATGGCAGATGAATCTTTCTTGATTGCTTCTTGGCCTCCCGCGCTGGCATGCCAGGACATGGGGGAGGCACAGGAAGGGAATGTGTTTGGGCTACATGACCAAGGTGTCAAGAACAGAAAAAATACCATTTTCCATTATTTTAACATTACGGTTCTGTTCTGGAACATTAAAAATTAAAAAGTTTCTGGTTTTCGGTTTCGTTCTGCGAACCGGTTCAAAGCCCTGCTTGAAACACATCCATTATTTTGTATTTTATTATTGAAGCAGCACAGACCACACACAGACTTTTGGTTCTCTTACACACAGTCCCATCAGCTTTTGTCAATCATGATTTGCATGAATTTTAATTTTTGACAGTGGGCAAAAGCTAATAAGAGCCTTGAGTCACTTGATGATCTCATGTTTCTAACAGGGAGATCTGGGAAATCGAGGCTCCTCTGGGTCAGTGGGACCTCCAGGAATCCCAGGGAAACAAGGACCAAGAGGGTCAAAAGGAGAAAAAGGTTACGCAGGCTTTGTGGTAAATATCAGCTTTGATTATTGACTGTACAGCTGACCCTATCACAGAGCTAACAATGAAAAATGTGCTAGAGTTGGTCTTAAAGGTGAATCAACATGTTTCTTTGTTTTCTTTTTTTTAAAGGGTCAGACAGGTCTGAGGGGTGGTGTTGGACCTTCAGGATTATTAGGACTGCGGGTGAGTTACCTTAACACTGACTGTCCCCATATCTCTCTTCACTTGATATCCAAGTGAAGAGGCTTTTAAGGTGGCCGGTAGGTGTCAGACGATTTACAAAAGACACACTGTGAATACAAACGCCACAACACAAATACAAATGACACAAAACGACAGCAAAAGCTACAATATGAATGCAAAAGCCAACACAACAGAAATACAGCCACAACAGAAGTTAAAGGAGTTCAATTAGTGTTTTCCTCACGGATGGTTATTCCATTGAACAAGCCTACGTAAAAGCAGTGAGAGTAAGTAAAAAAAAACAGTTATAAATGTTTATTAAGAAATATGATGCAAATCAAAACTATAACAACCGTGAGGGTGGCACATATATATTAAGAGGTAATATTAAAAATCAATATCACACAAATACATCAAAAAGCACATAAATCATTTGTCCTAATAGCTTTCATATTAGTGGAATGTTAAACATTTTCAATATATTGTTTGACGCTGAAGATAACTACAGTTCTGATTAACAAAGCTTTTCTGAGTCCGTTGCATTGACTGGTCTTTTAGAATAACAGACTATGAGGAAACTGCCTAAAGTTGAATGCTTTTAACATCTGTTGTGGCTGTAGTTTGTGTTTTGCATTCATGTTGTAGATTTTGCCGTTGTGCTGTGGCTTTTGCATTCATTTTGCAGCGTTGTATTCGTGTTGTGGTATTTGCATTCAAGCTCTCTATTGCTGCTTGTAACAGTTCAAATCCAATCATTCATTCATTCATTGCCTTTTTTTGCTGGAAAGACTGTTAACAAAGTACTGAGTCAGCGCCCACTAATGGAAAGCTGAGTGAGAGGAAACAGTGTGGTAGGAAAAGTTGCTCAGGCAACAGGGATAACCACAGTCTGAAATGGACTGAAGCTGGAGTCAGAGCGTCATGAGCTCAAGAGGTGATGAACACAGTCAGATCAAAGAATTCAACTAGTGATGCGCCGATAAATCAGTATCACCCAGATTGGTATCGGCCTTGATTTTCTTAACTTTTGGGCATCGGTGATCGGCCAATCCGAACACATGAAACCGACCGACCTGCCAATCCTCTCTACCTTTGTAAAGATCTGACAGTGAGCCATCGTAGATTTTTTGCTCTGCCAGACTGACAATGTATTTTTTAAATTTGGAAAATGAAAGGCTAAAGAAACTGATATAATTTAGAGGTTTGGACGGCAATGTTCTCAACTTGTCATTCATGTTTGAGAGAGTTACCTCATGTGCAGTTAAAGCATCAAGTTTTTGTTGTTTTACAGGTATCGTTCAATATTTTTCAACAAAATGTGATTGGAACATTAAAGGTTTGTGCTGCCAGTATAAAAAAATTGGTATCGGCAGAAATCTGTATTGGCAGGTCAGGCTTTTCAAAGATCGGTGATTGGTGATGGGTGATCAGTGATCGGCCAGAAAATTGTGATCGGTGCACCCCTAAATTCGACTACACCTGTTTCATTTATATGAGTGAGGGGATAGTGGAGCAAGAGATTGACAGATCAGGGCAGTGTTCGCAATGATGTGGGCGCTGTATCCGTCTATTGTGACAAAGAGAAATGGGCCAGAAACAAAGGCTTGGGTTAGGTGATTCGGTTCCCTGTTTTAAACCACTCCTGAACCAGAGATCTGGTCAGAAGAGTCTGACCTGAGTTAAAGAGGAAAAGAACTGGACTATAACTCAGTGGTCCAGAGTCTTCTTTTCAGATGAAGATCATGTTTCATTACATTCCATTACAAATCAAGAAGCCAGAGTCTAGAGGAAGAGTGAAGAGGCTCAGAGTCCAAGCTGCTTGAAGTTCAGAGGAAAATTTTTCACAGTTTCTGATGGTATGTGTGGGTCAGGTCGTCTGCTGCTGTTGGTCCACTGGGTTTTCTGAAGCCCAGAATCAATGCAGAAATTTACCAGGAAACTCTAGAGCATTTAGTGATTCATCTTAATTCTCCAGCAGGACTTGACTCCTTCCTTCATTCCTACTGCCAACCATCATCTTTTATATTATTATAAAATTATTATTATTATATATTATTTTAATAAGTCATGTGTTTCTTTTTTTATAACTAAAATGGAAGGATTAAAGGATTCCAGCTGGATAAATCAGTTTTTTATGCTCATTTTTCCCTCCGTGGATTGTTTTTCAGGGTTTTCCGGGTATCTTTGGGGTCCTAGGATCTGATGGGCCACTGGGACATAAGGTAGAAGATATAACTCTACTCTACTCTGCAGAGCTCTGGTGCTTAATAAGCTTAGTTTAAACTTTTTCAAAAATGATTGAATTCTTACTTATTTATTTGCATTGTCATAATTTGGTTTGAGAGGAAAGTGAACCAGACTGTAGAAAATGTGTGATGTGAACACCAAGTTGTCTTCACTGCAGGGCGACAAAGGTCCTGCTGGCTTGAGTGGGGAGTTAGGACCTCCGGGTCTGAAGGTAAAGTGCACACATCTGGAACATGAAGGAAAAGCCCACTTTATATGAAAGTCGACTTGAATACTTTTTGTTTCAACCATGCTTTGTTTAACTCCAGGGGCGAGCAGGAAGCAGAGGAGTGAAAGGGGACACAGGAAAACCTGGGTCTGTGGTGAGTGGACTTTTGAAATGTATAAAAAGCTACGGGTGGATTTCCTTAAACTATCACTACACGTCACTCACATTAAAACTACAATATTGACCTGTGCTGTTATTTGATTCACTTTAAAAAGTCAGTGTACCTTCATTTTGGACAGGCTTCAATGGGAGATGGGCTTTTATCTGCATCAAATGTTTGTTTCAGCATTTTTTTTCCCATTTCAAAGCTAGCAAAAGCAGTAGAGCGCTCCCATTACTCACCAGAGCTCACATAATTCCAGCTTTCATCCTGATCAACTCATAGGAGACTTAAACACTGACCTGTTCTCAGTGTTGGGAGGGTTACTTTTAAAATGTATTCCCCTACAGATTACTGATTACATGTCCTTAAAAGTAATCTTTAATGTATTTCCTTGGATTACTCAAGCGAAGTAATGTATTCTAAATACGATTGGATTACATTTAGCTTACTTCAAAATCCTCCAGATGAGCGTGTGCTGAATTTAGCCTTATTAACATATGCTGCAGAGAACAATATAACTCTTCTTTCTTTATGAAACTTAGGAGGCTTGACTGGTCAATATTTCTATCCCTTGCAGCTGCTCTTTAAGACTTCTTTCCTTGCTTGACCTCAAGCTGCTCTCTCCATCTCCTTCAGGGGTCTTTTGCACCAGGTTGTCTTCCTGGTGTATTACCTTGGCATGATCGCTTTTTATGACATTCAAAATAAAACACATTGAATGTAATATTACATTTTAATAAAACTTATAAGGCTAAATGTAACTTGTGTCCCATTGTGAGGTAAAGGAAGCCACTGTCTCACTTTACCCAACAGCATTTGTCTCATTATGCCCCACAACACCAAATTTAGATAAAAAAAACAACCTCTATTAGCAATTCAGGCTGATCTTCAGCTAGAATCATCACACGGTTTTATATGTTGGTAGTTCATCAACATGAATGATTTAAGTTTTTCTACAAAAAACAATTTTCTTTGGCACAACAGTTGATTAAGTTGATGGCAAGGAAATTTATGTGGCAAGTCGCTCTACGTTTTTACTCAAAAAAACAACAACGCCACCCAGAGGGTCTCCCTTCTGGGAAAAGTTATGTTCAGCCCGCACACAGGTTTGATACCACCAGGCCGAGACGCTTTCAGTTTTACAGGATTGATTATTTTTATTTTGTTACAATTAGATTAAAAACTCACGTTCTTTTAAAACACAAATTAGTCCCATGAACAGAAACCCTCAAATCAAATAATAAGGGAACCAAAGATTCAAACAAATCAAAAGAAAACTCAACACAAGCAAGCGAACCAAGAAAATTGCTCATGCAAAGAAAACAAAATCTTGAACCAAACCAATTAAATGAAATTGAATCCAACAGAGAATAACCCCAAATTCATGCACGTAAAGCAAACAATAGAATTAACATGCAGAAATCATCAAAGGAAAATAACTACTGTCATGCAAATTAATCTACCGAAATTAATAAACCGAAAGCAGGAATAATCAAATGAAAATAACTACACATGCAGTAGACAATGAACACAATAACATGCACAAAACAATTCGGAAAAAAAAATAACTATCCCCCCGAAGAAAATAAAAAAAAGGAAATACTTAAACCCACAAAGAGAAATGAAAAGCAAAAAAAAGAACCCAACCCAGTCCAAGCCAAAACTCCCACCCAAAAGAAACCAAACTTATTTTTAAAAAGTCCAAAATTACCCGCCGGCCAACTTGGGCCACCGTAGAGATCGCGGAGCGCGGATGACGAAGCTGTACCGAAGGTTAGTCAGCGCGAGGAGCCAGGGTCCAATCAACTGGCTCCTCCGATCCAATTTCCTCAGAGGAAAGTTACGGTTTTAAACCGAAGAGAGGAAAACAGCGCCCGTCCTGTGGAGCCTGGTGAGTGGGGAGCCGTAGGAGGGCGAGCAACTGAATAAAGAGAGAGAAATCAGCATCCCGTTCCAGGACCGGAAAGTGCAGCCCAAGGCAGACAACAATCACCCACCTGAGAGAACGAGGTGCCACACACCAGGAGGTCCTCTAGGGGAGCAGCCCGTCCACTCAGACACAGCAGCCAGCTCCAGCCACACTGCGAAGAGTCAGTATATTGTCACCCCTGCGCCCAGAGCGCACAACACAATTTATCACAACGGCACGGGAGCACATTACCCCAGACAGCAGATCAAGACACCCACGAGGATGGCGAAGTTAAGCCAACGGAGGAGAACCACCGATCCACGACACCTGCAGCACCGGTATTCCCCAACACAGAGGAGCAGGTGAAAAGAGGGAGCGCAATCAAGCGCACCTGTACTTATAGGTGCACTCTGCGCTCTCCATGGTGCCAACCCGGCACAGTGCCCACAGTGGCCGGGCGGTAAAATGGCTCCCGGTCACATTTACTTTTACAGGCAAAGGTGATATTTGTGTGAAAAAAACATAATTGTCACTGGGACCACAGAAGTGTTATGTTGCATAAATACAGGGGTGTCTCACCAATGTCTCACATCACCCCACTCTCCCCTATTCACATACAGCACAAACACAGCCTGCTGCTCCATCCTAAAAAGGTTACTACGTATTGTCAACTTTGAAATATGTTCATATTGTGAAACTAAGACTCAGCACATCCTCCCCAAAGAGTCATCACCCAATGTGAGCATCAAATTATGCATGATATCACGTTTATGAAGTACAAACTAGATAGAGAGCTTCATTCATCCTAACATCCATCCCACAGTACCTTTCCTCACATGGAGGTGCTCCGAAAGATGCTCTCTTTGTCTCAGGGTCATGAAGAAAGTTTAAAGGAGGTTTTGTAACCAACAGAGATCTCCTTTTAGGCGTTTTTTGGAAAAACCCCACTCTCTCTTTTTTCCTGTTTTCCTTTCATCCATCCACTCCACGGTCTGTGTGTTTATTCGCGGGTTTCCTTCAATACCTGAGTGAAATTACTGTTATGACCACATACTGGAAACTGTTGGACTTTTTCCGATGTACGAATTGTTTAGGAGTAAACAGCATTTAATTGAGATGTGTCAGCGCTGCATCCGCCGACACACCCAGCATCAGAGAGTTAAAGTAATCCCTACAAGTAATCTGTGTGTTTTGATAAAGAAACTGTATTCAGAATACACCAATTTAAACAGTAACTTGTATGTAATACAGTTACTTTTCTTTTGTATTCTGTTGTAATCTGTTACTTCCCAACCCTGCCTGTGCTATACTCAAAGGCTGTGGGTTTCATTGAAAATTTGATGTACTATGATTGTTTGCTTGAGTTTCATATTTTATGTCACTGAAAATAGAGCAAATGTAACACTTCAGAAGTGATCGACTTAATTTATTTTACTTCTTATTTACGACTAAAGTTCTTTGATGACTCACTACACAAACGCAATCGAAACTTAATCCTCGACTACTGTTACCAAAACACAGGTACGCTACTAAGGGTGATGTCTCAGTGTAAACTAAATGGGAATAGAGTAGGTATTATTAAATTGAAGTGAGTTTTACTGAACAACATAAGTACATAAAGTAGTCCCCCCTGCTGGGGTCAGAGGACACCAAGGTAACCCTGGACCAAAGGGTTTCTCTGGACCTGAAGGGCTGAGAGGAGATACTGGGCCAGAGGGGGGGCCAGGGGAGACGGTGAGAGTTCATTGTTTAACCAATGAGAGCAGCTTCTGTACAAACGAGTGTTGTAGTGATGGTCAGTTTGTCTTTTTGCAGGGTCCTGATGGCCTGTCAGGGAACAAAGGACCTCCGGGACTGTCAGGACCAGAGGTAAGAGCACAGGAATGAATCAACTTAACATGGGGTTATCAAGAAGAGCAAACAGTGGTTCTCTTCTTTTATTTATGTCAACAAAATGACTGTCTTTTTCATGACATCGCTGTGTAATGTTGCTACACTTTAGGGTATTATGGGTGAAATGGGACTTCAGGGTCCTGTTGGCTCCCCAGGATCCCAGGTCAGTGCTTTCTCTGGGACACCACACACAAACACACACACACAACAGTGATTTTACTCTGAATACTGTTTAAAAACATTCAACACCTTCACCTATGTTTCACCCAGGGACCTAAAGGAAGATCTGGGCCTGAGGGACGGAAGGGAGCAACAGGTCGAAAGGTAACTTCCCTTTCTCACTTGATAAATAGCCTCTGTTAGTAAGCACTCTGAAATTTTAAGACTTATTTACGTTTGTCCATGAATATTACATTTTAGGGAGAAGATGGAAAAAACGGACGTCCAGGGAAGGATGGACGGACTGGGAAGAGGGTATGAGGAAACAGTCAACAGCTGCCATGAAAGATATTTTTGATTTAAGAGTCTAATCTCACAGAACCTTTTTGTACAGGGGAAAAGAGGCAAAGCTGGAAGTCGAGGCCTCAGAGGAACACACGGTGAAAAGGTCCGTTTTAAAAGAAAGTATATGTATGAACCATTGACTGTATGACAATATGGATGACACAACAGCTCCCCTAAAGAAAAGCTAAGTCGTGTTGAGCTCCCCTAATGATGGCTGCAGCTTCCTCCACTTTGATTAATGGGAGAGTACATGTGACATAATTTTTTCTTCAGACATGGTGTCTTGTGTTGCACATTCTTATCATGCTTGTTTGTCAGAGTTAATTTTTTTGAGTTTTTTAATCAGTTAATTGACAATTTAAAAATGTTGATAGTTTGACTCTTCCGCCAACAACTGAGGCTCCTGCAGCATTATTTATCCAGAATGTCCTTTTGGTATGAATCAAGACTAAATTTGTCTTCATCCTGCAGGGAAAGATGGGAGATTTGGGTGCATTTGGTCCTCCAGGGAGACATGGCATTTTTGTATGTTTCTTTTACCTTCATATTTCCGAAAATACTGCACTGCACTGTTATCATATTTTTCTAGCCTGTAAATATTAGTCTTGTCTATTTCTATGTGTGAAATTATTAAATTTTTTTTCTTTTTTTTGCCCTGCCATCACCTTGTACAAGTGAGCACAGTTTACCAAAACAAATTCCCTGTATGTTCAAGCATACCTGGCGATTAAAGTTGATTCTGATTCTGATTCTGGGTGGCAAATAATTCTTGTCTGCATTTCTTTCGTGATTTTCTCCTCCAACCACATTATTTTTCTGTCATGCCCTCCATTGTCTTTGACTAAAGGGTGAAGCCGGTCCTCGTGGGGAGAAAGGTGAAACGGGTCAACCAGGATCAAAGGTAGATATGTAAACTTCATGAATGATATCTGATTTTTTTGTTGTATCCATGGATATAAATAAGTGTATCATCAGCATGCAGCTTGATGTCCAGACTTCAGTCTTTGGGCTGTTGTTCAGAACAATGTTTTTAACTCTGTGTCTTGTGTCATGCAGGGAGAACCAGGAGTAATGGGACCACATGGCCCTCCTGGTGGAGAAGGACTAAAGGTACATTTCTCGTGATTATTCAGAGAGTTTTAGACAAAAGTTGTATATGATCGTCACCACAAACGGAAACAGCATGCATGTTACCATGGCCTGACTTAGAGGTGCTGATCTTCATCTCGACTGCTTCACACTCGGCTGCAAACCATCCCAGTGTGGGCTGGAGGTCAGTGTTTGACAAGGCCAATAGGATCACATCATCTGCAAAAAAAGCAGAGATGGAATCCTGAGACCCTCACACCTGGCTCTTTCCCCTTAGAATTCAAGTCCATAAAGTAATTAACAGAATCTGTGACAAAAAGCAGCTCTGGCAGAGTCCAACCCTGACTGGGAACGAGTTTGACTTAAGCCCGGCTCATGCCACAGGATTTTAAAATCATATAAGATTCTATAATTGGGTTGTATCACAAACATAAGGAGAATCTTATGAGATTATCTTCTCTTAAATCTTAAATACGGACACACAACAATATTTGAAAATAATGACCAGCACTAGAAACTACAGAAGTACTACAAAAGCACAAAGAATGCAGCCCAGTGTGGTGCTGCTGGCTGTAACCATTATTTGCTGCAAAAAAAAAGAAAAAGACAAAAAGAGTTTGGTTGAAGAAGTGGTTTGGGAGTCACAGACAGCATGGGTTGTCTATTCTACAAAGGGAACTGGAGGTGAGAAAATCAATTCAACGTCTCTGAAAAATTTCATTTCTGAAAACTTCTGATGTCCTGCACGAACAGCTCTCTCTGATTGGCTATTGAAATCCTAGGGGAAAATGAGTGATGTATTCACGCTGATAGAAATTAAACATGTTTGAAAATTATATTGGCGCCTCAGATTGTTGAGAGGGCCGTTTGTGGGGCTTAAGGATGATCCACCTCCCGCTCACACTAGAAGATAAATGGGCCCAAACATCGGGGCTGATCTTGGTCTGGGACCTGATGTTGGGGCCTGCATGTCAGGAAAGCTGAATCACATTGAAACCGGCCCAAGTATCTTGTAGTGTGAGCCAAGCTTTTCTGCTGGGATACAACCTAAGCACATGTGCTGATTTAACAAGATTGAATAGCCTGTAACAACGGGCCGCTGACTCCATATTCCCAGAACACCCCCCACAAGATAGAGGCCAAAGGCTCATCTCTTAACCTCACCCTATTTAGAACAAAGTTAGGTCAGTCCCATTCCAAAAATAATGTTCCTTTCAATGATGGTCTCCAAAACTCTGTATCATCATCCCAGAGAGTAAATCCATATACTTCACTGTCTGTGGTTTCAAACCAGTAAGAGATCTGGAGAAACATGTGGTTAACCATTTACATAAGGGTTAAAAGGGATCAGTCCAAATACAGAGCCCTGTGGTACTACAAGAGAGCTGCCAAGGTAAGATTTCCAATTTATACAGCTTGTTTTCTAATTGGCTAGTAGCTCCGATCATCCAAACACAATCACCGTAGAAGGCTTTGGATTTTTGCATTAAGCAGGTGACACTCCTCTTCCGTAGTCTCCTGGTGTTTAATGTCTGGGTATGCTTAAACCCAGACTTGATAAGAAGTCAGCTCAGTGTTGGTCAGGCTGAAAGCAAAGGAAGAAGCTGTATTATTCAGTAATAGACTCATTCTGGAAAGATCAATCCAGATAACTGCTTAAACCAAGATACTGTATCATGTGGGACAAACAGGGTGTCACATTGTTGTTTCAGGGATTGCGAGGATTGATTGGTGAGCCAGGAATAGCAGGTCAAAAGGGAGAACAGGTGAAGTAGCTCATTGTTAAGTCATGTGATGTTGTGTTGTATTGGGTTATGATGTGTTGTTACATTCTTCCATCTTGACTATCAGCTCTTGTTTTGACTGTTTTTAGGGGGACATCGGTCCACCAGGTAGAAGGGGGTCTCCAGGCCTCCCTGGGCTGCCTGTAAGTCACCTCTAGTCTCAGACATTTCAGATAATAAAAACTACTTCCTTAATCTTTGAAGAGATCTGCCTCTTTCTGAACATCTAATCTTTTCATTTTCTGTTCTTGTAGGGGCTGTTTGGACACAAGGTGAGGATTTATAAAACAAGACCTCATGCAGTGTTATCCATAGAGCTCTTAGAGGATTTTAATGTGTTGCTAACGTGTGATTACCAGGGCCTGAAAGGATTTGATGGACCATCAGGTCGTACAGGAGAAAGAGGCTTACCTGTGAGTATGTGTTCCGATACAACGGACTCTGGAAGTCATACAGATCAAGACTGGCACACACTGCTCTATTCTTCAAATCTTCACAGATTTAGAGACCACACATTTGACGATAAAAAAAGATGGATTTTCTCTTCTGATCTTGTAGTGTGTGGTGTTAACTTCGGAGCAGACCACACACTAACAGATTCTTCTGCAGAAAATCTGGTTCTTAACGCTCAAAATTGAAAATCTTGCGCAGTAAAATGTGACTGTGGTGTAAATAAAAGTGACAAAAGTAGGACACTGAACAAGACAGAATTTTAAACAGCCTTTGTAACGGTTAAAAATGACAGTTATGACTATGGTCAGTGGCTGTTAGTGATTTCTCACTGGGTTCATCCTTAGAGGAGCAACTTGGGTCCAACTCTTCTTTTCATCCATCCTGTTATGGTGAGTTTTGGATGAAATGTAATTTAAACATTCATGCTGTTCCCAAAACTAAAGTAGTTGGTCCTCCATTTTGGAAGTCCACAAAAGTTTTATTTTTACTGGCTACATGTGTTTTGTTTGATTTTAAATCCTGATTTGTCATGTTTTCGTCAGTCAACTGAGTCAGCTCGCCTCTGAATTGGCTCATTCCTGGACATGTGACATTCCACACTGTCGTATCGGCTCCTCTTAGATAACCCCACACACTACTGGATTTGTAGTCCCAAATATCTAATATGTTCATTAGCTACTATCTCTCATTCCGGGACCTTCTGAGTGGATCTGACCAGACAAAGTCATCCTCAGCACACCCCACACTACAGGATAATCAGACGTGATGTAATTTGCAAACACCTGGCAATCAGGCCTTTACTGGCTTTGATTGTAAGGGGCAGCTCAGGACAAGAAACAGCCCAATTATCCTGTAGTGTGTGGCCACCTTTAGTCTCCTGTTGTCATTTACTGGTGTGGAAAACAAATTTAAACGTCTGAGTTCTGGATAAGAGTAAATCAGCACATCAGGGATGCCTTTTTTACGGGCCACAATCATTTTCAGGGTCCACCTGGCCCACCTGGACCCCCCGGACCCTCCCTGAACCTCACCCTGACCCAGATGAGGGTACGTGTGACTTGTAGCTTTGTAAGTTTGTCCAATGATGTCATCTGCCACACACATTACACATCCCTCTCTCTGTCTCTTTTGTTTAACTAATCATAGGAGCTCATGTACATGTCAGACAAACCAAACTACCTCCTGGTCCAGACCCTGCTGGACTCCCTCCAGAGGGATCTGCGCTGGTTCATTGACCCTCCAGATGGCAGCAAACAGCACCCGGCTGCGACGTGTCTAGAGCTGTGGCTCGCTCACCCCAACTCCAGCAACGGTGAGACTGACACAGGATCAGGTTCTTAAATGACGCCACCTTATCATTAGATCCAAGACAAACAGAATAATCCACAAAGTCACATACATCCAATTTACTTTTAATGTTGTCTTACAAAAGACTACAACTGACACTTCAAACTTTTTCTGTACTTTAAATAGAGGAAATTCCTAAAATGATGTAACTAGGTTTGGTCCCTTCGGGCCGACTACGGAAAGTTCAAAAGACACTGAAGAGTCGTCTTGGTTTCTGCACAGACAGAGGTGAAGTCGGAGTCCATTTGTGGATGTTTGTCTCCGTGGGAAATTACTCAAAGATCTTAAATTTGTCAGGGCAGGATTTGTTCATGTTGTATTGATTTTAATTTTTTTGTGGGACTTTTCGAGAAGGAGATGTAGAGTGGATACTGTCTTACAAGCTGCTGATATAAATTGTTATCTGCATTATAGCTAGGCAGTCAATGACGATGAGTCACGTTTGTTCTTATACAGACAGCAGTTAACCAGAGAGCACTGGGAATCCCTTTGTGTTCAATAAAGAGACAAAAAAGTGAGCTTGAATGAGAATCATTGAGAGACGCGCATGTATGATTTGGTTGTAATACAGCAGGATCCCTCAACCATCAACTATGTTTGTGTTTTTATTTTCATTCAAAGTGGCATTAAAAATGTTTTAAACGTCTTCAAAATGATTTGCCAAAACCTGCAGGTACCCTGATTGTACAAACTGCAAAAAGAAGGAATGGGAGTGAGACTACAAAAAAAATAAGTCAGCAATTTATAGCAAAAAAAAAAAAAAAAAAAAACTCTAGAACTCATTTTCATGGGAAAAAAATGTGCTTTTCGATCACAAATTCTCTGAATAACCTGACAAATCTGACCCACCAGGTCCCTGTGAAAGCCTGGCTGAAGGACTCTGGCACCAACATGTCCTTTCACTGGCTGAGCCGAGACACACATGGCTTTCAGGTGAGTTTATGATCCAGATTTGGGTTTGGTTTGTCTGAAATGAATTGCCTCTTTTCTTTGTTTCAATGATGCCTCATGTGTCAACCTCACATCTCCAGTTCGAGTACCCGGGAGGAGCAGACGTGGTGNACACAGGATCAGGTTCTTAAATGACGCCACCTTATCATTAGATCCAAGACAAACAGAATAATCCACAAAGTCACATACATCCAATTTACTTTTTTACAACAGAATGTTTTCTGATGTTGACTGTGAAGTTTGAAAAAGACATGAAATTTATCTCCTTTAAGGATTTTACTACATTGATCCAAACCAGGGAAGCCCGGCTGATGCCTTTCAAGTTTTCTGTGACTTCTCAGCAGAACCAAAGACGTGTCTGTCTCCACTTCAGCCTCAGGTAAACACCTACAAACAGAGGCACAAAAATTACTCAAAGATCTTAAATTTGTCAGGGCAGGATTTGTTCATGTTGTATTGATTTTAATTTTTTTGTGGGACTTTTTGAGAAGGAGATGTAGAGTGGATACTGTCTTACAAGCTGCTGATATAAATTGTTATCTGCATTATAGCTAGGCAGTCAATGACGATGAGTCACGTTTGTTCTTATACAGACAGCAGTTAACCAGAGAGCACTGGGAATCCCTTTGTGTTCAATAAAGAGACAAAAAAGTGAACTTGAATGAGAATCATTGAGGGACACGCATGTATGATTTGGTTGTAATACAGCAGGATCCCTCAACCATCAACTATGTTTGTGTTTTTATTTTCATTCAAAGTGGCATTAAAAATGTTTTAAACGTCTTCAAAATGATTTGCCAAAACCTGCAGGTACCCTGATTGTACAAACTGCAAAAAGAAGGAATGGGAGTGAGACTACAAAAAAACATAAGTCAGCAATTTATAGCAAAAAAAAAAAAAAAAAGAACTCTAGAACTCATTTTCATGGGAAAAAAATGTGCTTTTTGATCACAAATTCTCCAAATAACCTGACAAATCTGACCCACCAGGTCCCTGTGAAAGCCTGGCTGAAGGACTCTGGCACCAACATGTCCTTTCACTGGCTGAGCCGAGACACACATGGCTTTCAGGTGAGTTTATGATCCAGATTTGGGTTTGGTTTGTCTGAAATGAATTGCCTCTTTTCTTTGTTTCAATGATGCCTCATGTGTCAACCTCACATCTCCAGTTCGAGTACCCGGGAGGAGCAGACGTGGTGCAGATGAGGTTTCTGCGCCTGAACAGCCGGTTCTCCTCTCAAAACATCACTTACTCCTGTCATCCAGGAAGTAGACAGGGCCAAAGAGAGAGGGAGATTAAGTTCCTGGCTGATACACGGAGGCAGAGTTACGTTGGGGTGCTGCAGGAGTGTGAGGTAACCTGGAGTGACTGCTTCATACACTTATTGATCAGTAAAACATTATGATCAGTCAAAAGACGTCGTATATTCAGCTTCTGTGGAGAATGTGCTGCCTCTGTTTATAACCATAGACTATGGACATAGTGAAGTTTGTTGCTTTTAACACTTTTAAAGCACCCCATGTTTTATGAGAGCATGTCAACTTTCTTCTGGCTGTGCAGTCTCTTAACTTTAAAAAGGAACTATTATCTACCCTAAGCAAACTTGGATCCGTTCATGAAAGCACATCAGACAGGTTCTTCTAAGTTTCACTTTTTATTTCTTTTTGCCTTTTAAATGTTGCTTCTAGGTAAAAAAAACTAAATAAAAATAACTACGGCTTTAACTTGTGTTTTGCCTAACAAACTAAAAATCTGTTTATCTCTGTCTTCAGAATTCTTATAGTTTGACTTTAAATTAGACTTTACTTTTCTGAACTGAGGGAGTAATTTGATGGTCATTATTTCTTGGAATGATCAAATATTCACCTGTTTATGATTTTCCTAATGTGTGGTTATCATTTTAATATATTTTAATGAGGAAATTATTGACACAGGTCAAACCCCTCAGGAATAATGGCTGTGTTTTACAGTGATGTTGCCTGATGACCATTTATGTTTTTAACTTTTTAATTATCTGTCCACCCACCTTTTCATTCGAGTTGGAAGAAAATTAAGATTTACGGTATTCATTTATTCATTTATTTACATAGTGGCACTGTAACAGTCATTGTTTGAACCCAATTGCAACACACCAAAACACAGAAAAACTCCAGCAATGTTTATTACATTGGAATGCTGAGTATCAGCATCTGAAGACCCAGAATCAATAAATAGGGCTGGTGCAGGTCACTGAGTTCATCACTGCTCCAATGTATCAATGGTGATGTTAAGGTAGGGGTTGTGGCTTAGCATTTCAACATTGAGCATTTGCAGCAAGAAAGTGCTTGAATATTGAAATAAAGCTCAGCATTTCAATGTAATGCTCAGCATTTTAACATCCTGAATTTGCTGAAAGGAAATGCGGGTTCTACCTTTAGTTAATTGATGAAATCCCAACAATAAAAGCTCAAAACCTGGTAACGATACTGTGAGGTTAAAGACAGAGTGTGTCAGAAAGGCAGAGTACCAAAACCGGGAATGAGACCAAAAAGGTAAAAAAGTTCAAAGAGGGAAAGGCAGGAGGCAGGTTGAAGAAAGACAGAGGATCAAAACTAGGAAAACAAATGGGGGGAGAGCTGAAGAGTCATGCATGAAAGCTGGGAACAATCTGGTAGAGGACTGGTGAACAGGGGAGGTTTAAATATGGGCCCCATTGCAGATGAGTGATCCTTCACAGAGAGCAGCAGAAACAGAGGTGAGTGGAAAAATACTGCACCTAAGGAGCACAACTGTGACAAGCATATTTATTTGATTTGACTGATACTTACAAACATAAATGAGCATTTTTCTATTATTAGATACCAGTTCACTTCTACTTTAGCTGAACCAGATTTGAGCTAGATCTCAAATTTTTACAATCATTTATTTATCTGCTTGACAAGGCTTTTTTGTTGTGAATTATTGACACCTACTGGAATAAATCAGCGCAACTACAGTACAACAACCAAAATGTTAGACAGTCCGTGAGATTAAAGTGAAATAACATGAAAGAAACACCTGTAAATCAACTGACTTAATAACATGAAAGAGGTGCTTACTTCTACGAAATTCATAAAAGCCTGTTTAAATCTCATAATCGTTTTTGTTTTCTTTCCATCTGACAGCCGTTGATGTGGACACAGTTTTTCCACCAGCTATATAAAAACAGTCAGTTGGTTCCAGATTTATTTTCAATACATAACTTTTGGTGTAAGATTAAAAATTAGATATGGTGATTTTGATGGAATGAACTTCTAAAAATCTACATTTTTTGCTTAACTTGTTGTTTTCGAAATGAATTAAAAATGTTCCTTGAACCACTGAAAATTACGGAAGCGTATTGCTGCCACGATAGAAAAAAAAACAACAACAAAAAAAAATGAGTTATCCCAACATTTTGAGGTAACTTTTTTTTTCTATTGTGGCAGCAATATGCTTCCGTCGAAAATAATGAAAAGACTAAAAAAGTTCTCGAAAAACATTTACAACTACTATTGCCTGCCCATGCATATTCAAATTTATTTTCTTTGTATCTCATTAACTTCAAATTCAACTTATCTAATTGTATTAGTCCTGTAACTCCACCACTGATATATATATATATATATATATATATATATATATATATATATATACACACACCAATAACCTGAGGTCAGATAAACATCTGCTCAACATGATGCCACTGCATCCACACCAAATCTAGTCAGACTCTTGAGAACAGGTCAGGAACTTTTAAATGCCAACATGTTTTAGGTTTTAGAAGTTGAGTGAGACACTCAACATAAATTAAGATTGAAGAAATCACAAAAAAAAATAAAAAAGTAGTGAATCTTATTTCTGTTCTTCTTTCTTTTCTTTCAGCCTTCAGAGCAGCTGGAGTCAGGAGCTCAGGAAACAGTTTTCCAGTTTGAGAGTGAGGACCTGCAGCTGCTGCCTCTCAGGGACCTGGCCGTGTTTGGAAACAGTGATGTGACGCAGGAGTTTGGCTTCAGCGTAGGACCAGCATGCTTCAGCTAGAAGCGTTCCCTGTTTCCCAGGAAGACTTTGCGGCTGTAGCAGTCTGCAGCTTCTGGCACTTTTGCACTGTTTTCTACAGCACAACACCTTTTATGAGCTGCTGTTTACCCTGAGAGTGCTGACCAGCTTACTTTAGCAGTTTATTGTTCAAAGTGCAAAAAACCCAAGCTTTGTATCAAACTAAAGTGAGGACAGAAGACACACAATTAAGTGTGAAAACTAAAAGTCCTCCAGGAGCAAGACCCCCCCCCCCCACACATTTTTTTTTGGGGGGGGGGTTGCCTCTGGTGTATTTATACAAGTGCTCAGCATTTATGAAGTCATTTTTTATGTCAATTCAGGTGCGATTTTGTCTTGAGATTAAGTCCAAGTGAACACACATGGTGCTAGCAGCTCAGTCATGAAGCAGCAAATCTTGGGTCAGACAACAAAGCTAATACTTTTTCTTCAGGTGTTTTAAAATCTGTATTACTCCACAGCATATAAAATCAAGGCCATTTTAGCTAAAGTCTCAATTCAACTCCACAGAGGCGTAATATATTTCAAACAACCAGATCAATCCCATATTTTGTTTGACACAAGAACTTTAAACTGCGTTAACTTGAATAGTTAGTGTGCAGAGATATTAGCCTAGGCATTTCTGGTGCCTGTTTACCAGCAGCTTAGCTCAAGTCATCAAGACTAAAATGAAAAAAACTTCATTGACCCCAGAAGGAAAATCTCATGTTACCTTGGCTGGAAAGCATTTTTAATTTCGTTCTTATCCAAACACTTGATGATTCAACTTAAAGCGGGGGTATTCTGCTTTCCCATTTTGTAAACATGAACATTAAGTACCAACGCTGGCTGTTTGGACTAAATATGCAGATATGCAAACCTCTACAAATTCACAAGTTGTAGAAATCCCTGTATCTGTCTGTAAACTGATCAAAATGGTTTGGGCTTTAAAAAAATGGCACAACAACTTGAAATAGTGAGGTTATCGTAAATCTCCAGACTGGTCCAACACCAAGGTCTGCCCATAGCTCTTTCCCCCTCAGGTCTCCTGAAGGCTGACCAATCAGAGGGAAGGGGATTTGTGGAGTGGGGGGTCTTAAAGAGACAGCAGCTAAAACGAGGCGTTTCAGACAGAGGGTGAAATAAGCGTTTTCTAAAACACGGATGAGTAAAAATCGCTGTAACTCATGTAAAGCTACCACAGGGGCACCAGATAGAGACTAAATAGACCTCAATACCCCTCTTTAACCCCCTGAGACCCAAGCTTTTGCCTGGTATGCATTTTTTATTTCTCCTTGCTATTTGGCAAAAGTAAGACCTAAGAAGTATAATAATTAAGCTTGGCCTTTGTGTGAGAAGTTTTGTTATTAGTGTTGTGAGTTTGTTGTGAGTTATTGGTGTGATAATAGAAAACTACACTGTTGTTTTCACTGAAATGGGAGTGATGTTGTGAGATCCCAAAAAGATGATCTGGGCAGTGTCCCTGAATGTGGCTAATGGATCAAAGTTTTAAAAAGTATCATGGGTCTGAGAGGCAGAAATGAAATGTCCTCATGTGTGGACACTGGGTGTTAGGAGGTTAAATAACCAAACAATCCCATCAAAAAATTGATTGTTTAAATCTTCAAACAATCTGAATCTGCTTCTAAAGTCCTGTATTTTTCATTTTCAATTTCATTGTTGCAGTTGCCTCAGAGAAACAGAGAAACTCTTTTCTTATTGCAGCTTAAAGATGTACAGTGAAGTCAGTGGAGGTGTATTAAAATCCTATCTCAGTCAAGCAAGAGTTTACAAAATTATTTTGGTGGTTTTAATGATCACTGTAACTCCTACCTCGTGGTAAAGAAGAAGAAGAATCTCATTCAAAGGCCAAACCATAAATGTGTCTGTCTGAAATCTGAAAACATGATTCATAATTTTAAAGTTGGATGTTTTTAGACTTTCAGGAATGAGGTACAAATCTGCGGTGCTCACTCTTAATGTTTTCTTCACTTTCACTGATTCTGTCAGATTTGTGAACATGTTTATTCTGACACACTTTGTATGTCATGTACCAAAATTCATCAGGGATTTGTAATAATATTATAGGCAGTCTGTAATTTTTTTTTTTTTCCAAATTGTCACTTATCCGAACCTTCAAGTTGAATTTTTTTATTACACAAGGTTGCTTTACATTTAATTTGTCATCTCTGTACATCACCATCAAGTTACATGAGCTTTCGTTTTAATTTATGTCATTTTGAGTTTGTGCTGATTTCAGGTTTTTTTTTTTTATTGCTCCTCAAAGTTTTCCAATTTTGTTTCTGCTGCACAGAAATTGAAGGATAATGTTTGTGCATGTTCTGTTGTTGGCCAGCAGGGGGCTGCAGAGCGATGGTATGAGAAAGCAAACAGCTGCTTTTAAAAACATTTACATTCATTACATTTCCGATGATTGCATTCAAATTTTCGCCTGTGTTGTCCAGCTGGTATTTAACTGTCTTCCTCCAGTTTGGCACTGGACATTATCATGCAATGAGCTGAATTCAAGGAGAGTTGCAAGTTGAAAAGATAAGATACTGCTCTTATGAAGGTTAAAAGCTGATTTACTGTGTGTTTGTGTATGCAGAGTTGAAAATAAATGAGGGATATTGCCATTATTGTTGTATATGATCCTGTTTGGTTTGGAAAGTAGTGTCTCCTGCTGAGAAACGGTGAGCTACTAATGCTAGAACTGTATGATTCTGTGATTAACTTTTTTCAATTAATTAAATTTAAGAAAATGAGCTTGTTGTTTGCCCTTTTAGTCAGGGAACTAAGTTGAACCCCATGACCACATATGCTGTGTTGTTACTCTGGCATTAGTATGAATAAGGCCTGTCCAAACTCAGTCTCAGGGTTCATTTGAAGCCCAGGTTCTGTCTTTTTAAGGCTCTGTTTGTTCTGCAGAAACTCAACAACTCTTACAGCTGAACTCTTTGGATGAACGGTTTTCGCTCATGGTAAAGCCTCACTGTTTTTAAGACACCAGAAATTACATTGCAGTCATTAACACATAAATTCATTATGGTAACAGATGTGCCTGATCTTTTCACAGCTCTACAGTAAAAACAGTCTGCCTTCTTTCCGGAATCAGAGATGAGAGTGAGATGCTTTATTTGTCATTGCACATGTTTTCTGAGCAACGAAATTACATCCCCAGATTCCCAGGGTTTGCAGATGTAATTTGCTGTGGCAAAAAATCCTTTTCTAAAGCAGCACTCAAATTTCTCAGTCATCCAACCAGATGAGGTCATCATTAATCAGAGACATCTTCCTCAAAAGTAGATCCCTTAAGTCATCACAGACTGAACAGTAAAACACGTTTCTTGCTTTCTGTCCCACCATAGTGACGTGACAAATGCCATATGTCGACAGACCATTTGATAAAGAGCAAAATCTGCGGTGTGCCAAAAACACCTGTATGCTCCAATGTTTCAAGAAAAAATTCTTTGAGGACACTGGATGAAAACAAGATGTGTTTTCTGGTTTCAGGGTTTCAAAGTGGCACCACGTTTTTGGGGCATTAGCTCCACCTACTGGAACATGTTGTACAACCACATGACCAGAATGTTTGATGGTCCATTATGTATATTCTACGGAGCCCCAGACGTGACATGGCTCTATCAGTGTGTTGTACTGAAGCCTGTTATGTTGGCTATGAATAAATACGCCGAAGGGGCTAAAGACCAGACTGAGTTGAGCTTTTTGCTTAATGTCCAGGCGCAGAGGAAGAAGAAGACCTCTGCGTATTAAATTCCCTCTACACCAGGAGTAATATTATTTATTATTTTGTGGGAATGAAATATCAATTTGTGGCCACGAATTCAAAAATTGTGCCCACAAAATAATAAATCGTGGCCACAAAATACTAATTCATGGGCACGATTCTTTTTTTTTTTTTTTACCATGTCATGTCTGGGGCTGCGTAATATTCAGTAGTGATGTGAAAGACATATTGGTGATTCTTCTTGTTGTTGTAAAAGAGCTGATATCATTTCACAGGTAACTGCTTACTTCCACTTCCACAATTTAAGAAAATCTATAGAACCACATATTTTACTTTTTTTTTTCAAAATGTTGTTAATGCAGCTTTTCTATCAGCCTTACAGCTTTCAGTAACTCAAACCAGCAAAGTGAACCACAAAACAGCACAGTCTGAGTGTGGGTGGCTGAGTTTGCCCTTACACTCCCTGAGGTTTGCCCAGGTTAAAGTCTGGACTGTGGCCGATTTCCAGCCTGTCACTCCCCACCCTCACCCTGTTTCCTCCTCTTTCCACTGTCCTCTCCTATCGCATTTAAATATATTTAAAAAATATAATTTAAAAATACAGCACAGTCATTTTTTTTTACCAATCAGTTACAGGGGTGTGTGGAGAAGAGTGTTTTAGACAGAGGCTGAAATAAGAGTTTTCCAAAACACCAGCAGGAGAAAATGGGATTTAAAAAAAATAAAGCTTTAAATCATGTAAAGTTACAACAGAGGCACCAGAGAGACAGAATAGAGACTAAAATAAGCTCAAAACCCTGTTTCTTTAAGCTTATATTGACACAAGGGTGCCCTATGGAGGGAACACTTCACAGCACAACAGATTTTTTTGTGTCTTTGATGTAGAAAAGTACAGCTCTGGAAAGTACAGTAATTTACTAACTGGAAGAGTCTGTAGCCTTTTATTTTTCCCTGATGTAATCCTCTACTCTGATAATCCATTACTTATTTTGTTCAGTTGACAAGGCATTTATATTGATGACTGATATTATCTTTGAAATAAAGGCAGAAAAAAAGGCAAAATTCATAGTTATTTCCTTAAGTCAACCGGCAACCAAGAGGCAACATCCGGTCTTAGAATAAATCAAATTAGCCTAAGTTAAGCACATGCCAAAGATCTTAAGTACTCTAAAGGCTCTAGAAGTACAAGAGATCACATACACATCAAACAGAAAAAAAGGCTGTTTTCAGAGCAGAAATGAACATGTTAACTGCCTGTGGAAAAAAAGGTGTCTCCTGTGTGGATCGCTAATTTCGTTTACACATTGTATGAGGACTTTTTTTTCTAACTCAGCAGTTTAGAAGATATTAAATTTGTAACCACAACTAACCAGAGGCACAGCTTTTTGTGAAGTGTCAAAAAATCTAACACTAAAAGTGCAACCTGCATCAACCTGTGAAAAACATTTCATCTCATGTCATTGTACTGAAGGAGGATGTGACCTGAGGGGCCTCAGAGCTCCAGGACCCTACATGGAGAAAAACCTGCAGACCAGAGACAAACAGTGGCTTCATACATGTTTTTTATATCATTTTTGCCTAATTATTTTTATCATGTCATCCTTTTTTTCTTAGCTCTGTTATTTTTTATTTTTTTGTAATTTTTTCTGTCTTAAAGATGAATTCTCCCGAAGCAGAGGGTTTAGGTTAAGTGCCGTGGGTGTTTACAAATACAGTTCTAAACTGGTTATGCTGACTCTAATTCTCTTCTACTTCCAGAGGTCGTCTCTGCGTTTTGGGGTCTGTGCTTTGGCTGTGTGGCTTCCTGGACCCCCAATATCCCCCTCAGGTCCCTTAATATTCCATCCAGGTGTCGCTTGTAGCCCCTTTTCCCCCTTCATTTGTGCGTAACTGCGTAAATGCGTTTTGTTACACTGATTCTCAGGCTGCTGTGTGGCACAGGTTGCTGCTCAGCAAGTGTGTCAGGTTGATTTTAATAGCAAGTGTGGGTTATAATTTTTCATCAACCTCAGCTTTTATAGAAGGCCTATTTTTATATATATATTTGTGTGTGTACATGTGTAGACAGTGTTATGATCTCTAGACCTGTTGAATGTTCTCTGTTTGTCCTCCAGACATGGGGACACACAAACATGTTTTGACCCCTGATTGGCCTAATACACTGATTGTTAGGTGCTAAAATGTGAATGAAAAATAAAAAAATGTGCATGTCAAAAATAAAATAACTCTTTTGTTTAAACAAAATATATCACCTTTAACCAAAATGAGAGAAATGTCTTTTGTTTATTGCAAAAAACGCATTGATTTCAATTGGGGTCATTTTTGACCCCACTTGTGGAAGGGTGAGGTAGTGATACAAAAACTACAATTTCTTAGAATTAATGAAAAAATAAATAAAAATACAAATGGCCTCATGTCACAAACATGTTTTACGAGGAATACCTTGAATATGAAAAAATTACATATCTTTGTTTTGAAGATTTTGAAGAATAACATCTCAGTTTATTGTAAACCCCATTGATTTCAATTGGGGTCATTTTTGACCCCACGTGTGGAAGAGTGTGGGTATAAGTAGGTTGCGCATCCAAGGGTTAAAAAACGGTGTAATAGCCATCTTATATGTTATCTCTGTGTTTAAATATAGGACTTTGATGTTTAATTGCTCTTATTTTCTACAGTAAACATGAATGATATCAGGTACACTCTTCATGTTGGATGAGTAGAACACAGATATACCACCCATAGCCAAGAATTATTGGTCAAACTGTATTTACATTCAGTCAAAAAAGGTGAATTAGCTTTCTCACATGCCATCTTTGTGTGAAAATATGAGATTTTTATGTTAAATATCTCCGATTTGGTACACTAAAAATGTTTGATATCAGGTACACTGGTAGTGTTGGATGAGTAGAATACAAATATACCACCCATAGCCAAGAATTATTGGTCAAACTGTATTTACAGTCAGTCAAACAAGGTAGATAAGCTATGTGATTTGCCGTCTCTACGTGTAAATATGGGAATTTGATGTTTAATATCTCTAATTTTCTACAGTAAAAATGACTGATATCTGATACACTTGGAGTGTTGGATAAGTTGAAAACAGATATACCACCCATTGCCAAGAATTATTGATCAAACTGTATTTACAGTCAGTCAAAAAAGGTGTAATAGCTCTTATACACCATCTTTGTGTGAAAATATTGGATTTTAATATTAAATATCTCTAATTTCCTACAGTACAAATGCTTGATATCAGGTACACTGGTAGTGTTGGATGAGTAGAATACAAATATACCACCCATAGCCAAGAATTATTGATCAAACTGTTTTTACAGTCAGTCAAAAAAGGTGAAATATGCTATCTAATACACCATCTTTGTGTAAAATATGGGATTTTAATACTGAATATCTCTAATTTCCTAGGGTAAAAATGTTTGATATCAGGTACACTGGTAGTGTTAGATGAGAAGAACACAAATATACCACCCATTACCAAGAATTATTGGTCAAACTGTATTTACAGTCAGTCAAAAAAGGTGAATTAGCTGTCTTATGCCATTACTATGTGTGTAAATGTGGGACTTTGATGTTTACTATCTCTTATTTTCTACAGTAAAAATGTTTGATATCAATTACAGATGTCGTGCTTTATTAGTAGAACACAAATATACCACCCATAGCCAAAAAAATATCAGAAAATGAAAATGAAAATTTTTCGCGTGCGAGCTGGAAGTGAGTCCTCTTTTCAGAGAAACAGAATATGGTCACCCTCGTTTACTTCAAATTTGTTAAGCCAACCATAGGCCTACAATACGTTCCACAAAATTTAATGAGTCATCTTATATTACGTGGGGGGAAATTAAACACTTTTTGTAGAAACCTGAACTTTATTTTAAATCTATAAGGTTGAGCAAGACCAAGAATTTCTCTAAACTGATTATAAATATGTTCCTTATGTTCTCATCGTTATTATATTGAACGAAAAATGTTCACAACAACTCAGATTGGAATAGTGAAGAGGAGGAATGGGAAAGAAAATGCCTTCATGGAATGATTGGACAAGAAATTTGAAACGTCTACTGCATGCAGTTACCTACGCTGACCTTACGAGGGCGGTAAAGTAAATGTTATAAATCATGTCCGTTAACCCCATATGGTTAACCCAAGCAAACTTGCCTTCACTGTAAGGACTGCTAAAAGATACAAAAAAGGATCTGAACTGTATAAGGTTAAAAATAAGTTGACTATGAGTTGGGATGTTTTAAATTTCTCATGTATTATATCACGAGTAAGAATAATAATAGTAATAATAATCATAATAGTAATAATAGCAATAATAATAATAATAATAATAATAATAATAATAATAATAATAAATCGCTACCACTTCCGGTAAGCCACATTCAAAATAAAAGTCTGAAGAACCAGCCCCTGTGCACTGTGCAGCGTGCTGTAACATGTTGTAGCCAACAGACACACATTCCTTAAATTGTATATTACACACGCCGTGAAGCCTGAGTTGTGACAGTGAACCCCGTTTTCTGAAAATAAAGTTACCCATTTCCTTAAAAATTAACACACAGTTAAATGTATTTTTTTAAAAGGACGACACCGTTTTGTTTTTTCCTTCAGAGAATAGTATCACGAAGAAAGAACATCGAACAACAGATTCCTGACGCACCAAGCCATAAAATGTGTTTTCCGTACAGAAGGCATCTCCATTAAACCTGTAGGTGAGCACCTGCTGTTTGCTCTTTAATCCTTACAGTATCACACCGTGTGATCCTATCTTTGAGACAAAACACTGAAATTAAGTCTATAATGTCGATTTATGAATGGAAATTTTAATGTTTTGAGTGTTTTCAGAGGCAAAGACATTAAATTATTTACTGAATATTCTGTATCATAGGGTGGTTCAATGACTGTCCAATCATAGAAGTGGAGCATGCTCGGCAGCTGTCCTCTTATTGGCTGACGTGTACGTCACTCACAGGCGGTCCACGTTAGGCTGCAGAGCAGGTGAAGTGTGGTTCATAGGGCATCGAACAGCAGCGTACGCCGCCGGGGACATCAATGGTGGAGTACGCGTCCATTCAGGGAAAGGTCTGAGAGAGACCGTTACTGGGGCTTACATGGAGAGCTGAAAGTGAACATGAGGCGAACATCCTTAATGATGTGCATATCTCCGGTGCTAATAGTTATTTTGTATATATGTATTGGATTTTCTGAAGCCGCACCGCGCATCATCCCTTACGATGCGTCGCCTATCTCCAGGAAGCCCGGCTCAGCCTCCGACACTTGGGGAGCCTTCCACAACGACATGTCTCCGACTTTACCCGAGAGCAGGTTTTCTCTCGGGCCTTTAGCTGGACTCACACCGGCGCCTGCTATTGTTTCTGCCGGCCTCGCCACCACCACCACCACTACTACTACTACTAGCTCTATTTCTAAAACTGCAACCACCCTCCAGCCTCCAACAACGGACCCGAGCACCACCACCATTCGCACCACCACTACCGCTCCGGATACAGGATTAAATCCAGTCTCTAAAGCGCAGACAACAGCACCGATTTCCAGATTAACAAGCAAAAGATCCACCGATGCTCAGACATCTCTGTTCACTCCGGAGAAAACGCTGCAGACCATGGTGTCCATGGTGTCCCAGCGCACTGCTAACGATGCCTGGGCTGCAGATATTGGCACGTCTGTTACCTCAATGGAGAATAATCAAGGTGAGTACCTTTCACTCTGCAGAGAGAAAAAAGAGAAAAGCCTGGGGAAGTAATCCAGTGAAATCATGTTAATCATGGCCTCTTGGAAATTATGTGTGTGTGTGTGTGTGTTTGTTTTCGTTTGCTGTCTGTGAAGAGGTGTACAAGGATTGACTCATGTTCAGGATAAAACAACATCCATGTCTGATGGAGGCTGCTTGAAGGCGCAGATTGGACGCACGGTGCTTTTGATGCAGAGCCACCGAAACCAGATTGCAACAATGGGCATACCCCATTACATGGTGTGCCCCTCCTGCACATTATTAAATCCCAGACACATGAAACATATCAACCTTACGCAATACATCCACCGCAAATTCCGCTTTGACTGATTTTCCACAGGCCTTTAATAAAGGGAGCCACTCTTACAGTGGGCTGGAAAAAAAGGGGGGGCTGTGAGGGGGTGTGAGGTTGATCCTCTTGTTGTTCAATCAATTTATCCAATCCACCAGAGCACACAGCAGCACACATACAGAGCTGACATCTTTGTGTGAGAGCAGGCATACTAATATTAATACTGACAGAACATCACAAGAAGACACTGAAATAGCTGCTTCGTCTCCTCTATTGTTGTTTGCATGGTATGCACAGAACAAGGCCATCCAACCAAAATGGCCAGGCAGGCCAAGCAAGCCATGAATGAGCAATGACGGAGGAGCCCCTCCTCTCACACACACCTCACACACACACACACACCATCATCCATGTGGATGTGTTGTTCTCCATCCCAGCGAGGCAGCACAGGCTGGAAAATGCCATCCAGAGTGACTCCTTAATGGTGGAGGGGATAGGAAGAGAAGCCTTTTCCTTGCTGGGATGATATTCATTCAGTAACTCAAAAATCACACATGCTTTAATCTGATTCCGCCATTTTATTGATATAAACTACATCCTTCCCTGGGCTGTACAACGCATGGTAAATTCTGGCTGTTATTTGTGATGCCCCCAAGCCAGAACATAAAAACCGAGACCACTTTATTTCATATTCCGTCTGATATTGGCTCTTCACACTGGGGGTCCAGTCATGTTTTTTACATTGACCCTTTGTTCTCCATGCTCTGATACCTTTGAGGCTGCATTAACCTCATTGAAAGGAGGGAACGGGGATTAGAAAAGCTAATTAAACTGCTTGTTTTCAATGTGCACCTGTCATAAATAGCTCTTAATTTTGGCTGAAGGATTTTGGAGAAGCAGGGCCGGAGCTCTGAGAATCCACACAATGCTGTAAATTGAGAGCAGACGTAATTTAAACCAGTAGTATTTTAATGTTCATGGTACTATATTATATTTGGTGCTATCATCAGTCTGAAAAGAGACATTTTTCTTTTTTATTCTGTCTGAACCATCTTAGCTCCTTGGCGATAAAATCTGAACACATCCCTAGAGGTTTCTAAATGTATGAAGGTATCAATTCCGAGATTATTGTGTTCCTACCTATTTCATTTACTACAAGAAAATTAAACATTGATCGTCTCCTGCGACGCTGCTTTTCATTGTCTGGAATGTCGGATTATGTCTGCATTTTGAGGAGTACAAAGACGCTGCTCAAAACCGCAGTTTCCAGTTTCCCCCCAAAAAATTGAACAAGGCAAACGGGTCAGTAATGGGTCTGTAATTTTAAATACAGTCATTCAAATATACTGGAAATACATTTCTAGATTGCACCTCCTTCATTGATTATTGTCAATTATTGAAAGTATTATTTCATAATTATGAATATTCTGAGGGTTAAGACTAATACTAAATAACCTCATTTCCTTTCTGTAACCACATGAGAAAAAAATGGAAAAGTCATGATTCAAATGTATTTCCAACATATGGACCTAATCCTGGTCCAAACAGGATTTGGGCTAAAATGGCGCCATGTTTGCTGGTCTTTAAGTTTCCATTTTAAGTCATTTGAGGATATATTTGTAGTTAATTTGGGCAATAGAGTCAAAGCTGTGTCCTTATGTCAGGTCATCATACCTGGGAAGCTCAGAGTTCCTCTTTGAAAGCTCATCATACGCTCGTCATTGTTGTAGCCTAAAGGTCTCTGACAAGATAATATCATGTCAACAACAAAGGGCGTCTCCTGTGTTAACGCCTTACATCACCTCCTGATATGCATTCTTTGTCAGGACATGGGGCCCTGCAAACAGATAGTGTGCTTTCACATGCTTCAGGCTTCTATTTTACAGTGTTTCCTGAATACTGATTAAGTTGTTTGACACTGAGAAAATTTAAAAGGGCAGCAATTGTTTCCCTGCAAGGGGGAGGGGGGCTACTGTTTTCACTCGAGGAGTACAGACAGGTGAATTAAGCATGAGAGGAGTTTTGAGACCAGACCTGTCCCGTACAGCCTGCTCCTGCCTGTGTCTGAAACAGCCACGCTGTCACACCACTTTACAGCAGTCACAGAGATAGGAGAGAGGTGAACTCTTTTCGCCCTTTTCTCTCCACTACACATGGGTCCAGTCCAATCTGCATCAAACCTGTTGTGTGCCAGTACAGTTCCCCCACACGGCCCCTGCTCCACACACCTAGAGGACGCCGGCTTTTAACAATGAACCGCGGTGTGTGTGAGGTGAAAAGCGCTCTGCGGATCTCACACAATCTCAGGCGTGATAGAGGTCGACACTTCTTCTTCAGTGGCCTTTAGGCTCTGACATTACAATCCATGGGCTTGCATAACCACAGGCCTTTCTTGGTTACATAAAACTCTAAGCAACCGTAAAAGAAGAGCATAATCTGAGTGGGACGCCAGAGCAGAGACACATTAAAATTCAGCTGTCTTTTCCACTTTAACTAACTGCCAGCTGAGGTATTGGGCTCAACCTGCGATATCCCATTTAAAAGAACATTTAAGTCTTAATCTCACATCTTTTTACCTGGCCCATCTTCAGTGTTTCCTTGTTGAGCACCAAAGGGAAATTCAGAGGCAGGCATTTAGTCGTCATATGCCACACCTAACCTGAGATCAGATGAGTAATCTAGCACCACTCTGTGCTTTCCGGGGTCATCCACATGTGTGTCAGTATATCCTCCATTCACTGCTTTGATCTGAACAAAAGCCTTAAAGCAGCAGGGCTCAGTTTACTAGGTTTACTACCTACTGTATGTGTGACCTGACGTTCTTTGTGAGTTTATCATAAGCAGAATAAATATCCCAGGATATACACTGCCAAAAAAAAAGTCACTGCCAAAAAAAGGTCACACACTTTAATTTTTTTTGGACCGCCTTAAGCTTTGATTACAGCAAGTATTCACTGTAGCATTGTTTCAATAACCTTAGATAAGCAGCCCCAGATCATAGCACTGCCCTCACTGGCTTGTACTTGTACTCTTCTTACCCTGATGCGCCCATCACTTGAACAGGACTCATCAGACCACATGACCTTCCATTCCTCCAGAGTCCAAACTTTATGCTCCCTAGCAAACAGAAGATTTTTTTTCTGGTTAGCCTTACTGATTAATGGTTTTGTTAAGGCTACACAGCTGTTCAATCCCAAGCCCTTTGTATTGTGCATGTGGAAATGCCCTTACTCTCACTGTTAAACATACTCCTGAGTTCTACTGTTGTTTTTCTTCGATTTGATTTGGCCAAATGTTTAAGTGATCATCATTCAGGCTTTTTTTCGACCACATTTCTTCCTCAAAGACATTGGTTCCCCACCACCCCTCTAGTTTTCAACCCTGCGTTGGATAGTTCTTAACCCAATTGAAGTAGTTTCTGCATCAATCACCGTAATTATTTTCTCTGCTTGGCGCATGCCAATGATTTGACCCTTCTTAAACAGACTAACACTTTTCTCAGTACCACACAACTGTGGCATCTTCTTAAAGTGGAAGTGTTGAACATGATGCACTGGTCCATTAAAGCATGGCATTCTTTCAGTGCAGTGCCTTCATTCTGTTGGGGTCAGACATACCTGTGACTGAAGCTGGAGGCTCACTTCAACTCACCATCGCTTCACCTCTTGCATTGTTTATCTGTCTATTTTGGATCTAAATCTAGGCTCTTTTCATGCAAGTTCCCTCCCTTTCATCTGCATGTATGTCTGAAAGACAGCACACAGGATGAGGATGAGTTTAATAACTAACTTTAACAACTCTGATTTGACTGATGTGATAAGGGGTAGTGAGGACATGTATAATGGCGCAGACTGATGGGCTATGTTTTTTTTTTCCTTCCTCACTGTTCTGTTTATCTATCCAGAGGGTCTCTGTAACTGCAGCAGTGGAAGTGAGGGGATCCTGGATCCAGAGGAGTGTGATCAGAGCACCGGTCAGTGTTTGTGTCTGTCTGGTTACACGGGGCTACAGTGTGAGGACTGCGAGGAGGGATACTTCACAAATGGGACCAGCGGCTGCCTGCCCTGTGCCTGTGACTCCTATGGTGCAGTGAACCCCCTCTGTGACAGGTGAGACGCACTCTCTTTCTCTCTCTATTACCTGGGGCTAGAGTCAACTTTTTCTGCTGAGATGTGTTGGGGGAGGTGTCATCAATCACTTGAGCTGCATCTGTGTTTGTATGACAATAAAATATTTACAGCCAAACTGTCATAAAGGTTGAAGTTGGTCTTCGTGAAACAATTTGCTGCAGCAGTTTTTTTTTTTTTTTTTGCCCCTTCTGTTGGAGACATTGAGGCAGTCATTCCCATAGTATAATGCACTGTGCAGAAAGAATCATGCTAAATGCAGCTAGATGGAGGAATAGGCAGTTATGCGTCCACAAAGAACAATCCCTGCCTAATCATGCAGTCTCCACCAGCCCTCTCAAAGGTTTAAAAGCCTCATAAGCTCATTATTTTGTTGTACAGCCCGCCACTAAACTCTTCAGCTATTATCAAACTTTTCAAGAGAGTCTGGAACTGTTTTATAACCAAAGCTTTGACAAAACCATACTGTTTTGAGTCCAAAGAGACAGAGGCTTTTATTCCTTTAATGGTGTGAAACAAGCATTAAAAACAGACAACTGCTCTCCAAGGCTGAAGGGGTGTTGTGTTTTGTATTAAGTTATATTGTAAATATAGATATGAAGTAACAACATATTTATATGTTCTAGGAATTCCTGAATCTGTCTGTAAACCAATTAAAATGTGAGATCTTTTGACCCAGACTGACCTCTAGAGCGCTGGCCAGTCAAATATAGGGGGAGCCTTTAAAAAAGCGGCCACAATGAAGTGTTTCAGACAGAGGCTGAAATAAGGGTGTTGGAAAGGTGTGGTCGGTGTTTCCCCAAGTTTACAGCCTTTTGGGGGGGGGCGAGAGTGGGAGTGAAAGCAAGCAAGAATATATTTGCGCCACTGTTGCTTTAACAATAGAAATGTCCCTTTTATAGAAATATAAAGATAATTTTTTCTGGGCAGCAATGAATGAAACAGTTTTTTCATTCTAAAATCATACACTGGAATATCATTTCTATACAACAATTAACAGGGGCAGCGCAGCCACTAGCGGTCACACTGGCCATCCAAACCATGCTGTACTCAAGCATGATTTAAGGTTTAGGGTTTTCCTTTGTTTTCCTTTAAAAACAGAAAGAGGGCCAGCCTGTCAAGGATATACACTTGTGCCTAAAAGTTTACACCCTCTCAAGCAGAATTTTCTGATTTTTTTTGGCCTTTTCTCAGAAAATATGAATGATAACACAAAAAACCTTTCTGTCACTCATGGGTAGAGGTTGGGTGAAGATATTTACCAACAAACAACTGTGTTTACTCTTTTTAAATCATAATAACAACAGAAACTTGAAAAATGACCCTGTTCCTTTTTTTTTTTACACACACACTGATTTCAAGCAAATAGATCACAGGTGAGGATGGTTACCTTTAGAAGACATTCAAACACATTTGTGTGAACTTGTGCGCATTTATCAGGACAAAACCACCAGAGTTGTGTGAATTTCTTAACAGTGTCATTTTTGAAGTTTCTGTTGTCATTTTGATTAAAAAAGAGTAAATGTCTTCACCCAACCACTAACCTTGAGTGACAGAAAGGTTTTTGTGTTATCATTCATATTTTTCTGGGAAAAGGCCAAAAAATCGGCTGCACGGTGGCGCAGCAGGTAGCGCTCCGGCCTCACAGCAAGAAGGTCGCCGGTTCGATTCCCCGTTGGGGTATCATTGGCCTTTCTGTTTGCATGTTCTCCCCGTGCATGCGTGGGTTCTCTCCGGGTACTCCGGCTTCCTCCCACAGACCAAAAACATGCCCACTTTAGGTTAATTGGTTATTCTAAATTGCCCGTAGGTGTGAGTGTGTGTGTGAATGGTTGTTTGTCTAAATGTCAGCCCTGCGAGTGACTGGCGACCAATCCAGGGTGTACCCCGCCTCTCGCCCAATGACAGCTGGGATAGGCTCCAGCCACCCGCGACCCTGATTAGCAGGATAAACGGTATAGAAAATGGATGGATGGAAGGCCAAAAAATCAGAAAATTCTGCTGGAGAGGCTGTAAACTTTTAGGCACAACTGTATTTTGCTGCAAAATGATGCTGAACTTGAGAATCATAAAAAAACAGACCATGGTGAGTCATAACCATGACCAGCTGGACTTGGTTTTATGGGTCATGGTACACAAACATCTAATAATGTATACTGATAATGTATAATGTATACAAAAACTAGTATACACCCCCAAAGTGCAGGATGAATGCGTGCTTTGGTTGAAGTTATGATGCACCGTTAAACACCAAATAACCGTTGAGTCCCAATTAACCGCAGGGTGTAGCTGAGCATTTTCACAAATAAATGCCCGTCCCAAATAAACGCAGGGAGTAATTTCTTTAAAAATCGAAGAAGAAGATGTAGCTGCTGCTCCCTTTTTGGCGTTCTCGCATGCTTTTAAAATGAACAACTCAGTCACATTATGTCCATTTTTTATGTCAAACTGCACTGCAAACCAAATTTCTCCTAGAGGGACAAGAAAGTACTGAACTGAACTGAACTGAACATCAGTCACTTTGCTGCTGATCCCCATGGCTCCGGTGCAGGGAAACAATAAGAAGTACGACCTGAACTTTAAACTCTGTCGTCAAATATGCCCATAAACACTCAGGAGAAGCAGCATCTAGACACTTCTCTGTCGACCTCAAGAAGGTGAGAGATTGGCGGAAAAATGAATCAGAACTTCAACGCCTCTGTGAAGAGGACAGCAAAAGAGCTAGGCTGTGCAGTGGAGGTAGGAAGAAAATGAGTGAGTAGCTGGAGTTAAACATGCGGACATGGATAATCAGTAAGCGGGTGCATCATGAGAGAGCGCCACTGTTAGTGACAGCACAGACGAAAAGTTTGCTGCTAGTGCTGATAAAGACGATGAGACTACGCACACATGGGCGTGTGCAAAAAGCAAAGGTGATAATCATACTGATGTTAATAAATTATTTGTTTGAATTGACCAAGTTTTTCCGTTTTTTGCTGAGCAAGATTTTTGTTAGAAAAGAATTAAACGCCTGTCCCAAACAGCCGCCTGGTCCCAAATAGCTGCCTGGTCTGTGCAGTGATTCAAACAAATAACCTCCCCGACTATAATTTGGTGTGTTACGGTATTGATAAACGCAACAGCCTGTTTATCATAGTTAGACTGTAGGTCACAAGCACAGACTGTATGTACAGAGTTTTGAAGCTCATTGGCTTCATATTTTAAGACTGGAGGATGCAGCTTGGTCACAGGACATTTGTCGCGATGAGTAATGTCCTGCTGTTTGGAGCAGTGAGCGCCGATGGCTAATGTAATATTATTAACAGCATAATAGGATGATACACATTTGCTGCTTCATGGGATCACATCAAGGTAACAAAAATGTTGGGCAGCCACAGAGATAAAGAACCCTGTCAGGCTGATTTCAGTGTTGTGCATTGTTGTCTCAGGGACCTGGTGAGGTTCGTCTTGATTTGCATGCAAGTATATGATTGGTCAAAACATCACCTCTACATGCTGTGCAAGAGCAAAAGTTCACAAACACTGACTGCTCACCTGACTATGAGTAAATAAGAGACAAAGTGTTAACAGGAAGTGATGACTGATAACCCAGAACAGGGTTTAACAGGGAATCAAAGACATTATGTGGCTGATTTGCTTCTGAAATGTCACAAGATTTGTTTCCATCCAGTGTTGCATTCATTTTTCTCCAAGATCTTTTATTAATGATGGGAGAGTCTGACCACTTTACAACCTCTCTCTGTCTATTTTTGACTTCATATGCATAATTTGATGCTTGTTTTGTGTGGTGACTCTTTTGGATGGATGTACTGAGTCTTATTTGTACAATATAAACAAGGATTCAAGGGTTCAAGGAGTTTTATTTGTCATTCAACACTTGTAAAACATGGGTGGAACGAAATTAGGTTACCCTGGTCCTGGAGCAAGCCCAATTGTAGCAACGAGAATTAAAATAATAATAATAATAATAATAATATATATAAATAAACGTATTTCAGTGTTGACAATATGTAATAACCTTTTTAGAACGGAGTAACATCCTGTGTTTGTACTGTATACAAGTGCGTTTTTAGCACTGTGCACATAATAGTGCATGACGCTTTCTTGCCGTCTTGGAAATGTGTTTCCAATCTTCTTTGTGTTGTGTACGCCTGATTTGAGGCTTGTATTGTTGCTAATCTTTTTAAATTCAGTACCATGCCTTGTTTTTACTGTACAATAGGCCTGAGTATCTGAATATCTTTCTCCTCTTCTTCCAGAATCAGTCATCATGTCATTAAGAGGAGAAACAATTTTAGTGGCTTTTGTGCAAAGAGAGACACAAGCTATGAAATGCTGGAAGATCTGGTAATGCTGTCAATATATCTTTTTATACAGAATAAGAGAAAAACATCTCATAAATGTTAGTGAACATGTTTGTTAATTTTCAATTTTTCAGCTCATCCTGTGAAATTTGTTTGATGTTTTTTCTTCGTTAAACCTCAAACATCCACTTCTCTGTTTGTTTTCTTCAGTTTAAATTGTTTCTCTCTCACAAAAACTGCTGTAAATTGGAAATAGCACCAGATATCAAAAGTTCAAAGTATTCCAGAAAAAAATGGGCCTAAGCTCAGACTCACAGGACATTTTTTGACCTTTTCATGGTCAAGACCAGCAAAGCAGACAAGTCTAGGCAGGCACTTTGAGGCTTAGGTGTTAAAGGGTTAAAGGGTTAATATTTTCAGCAGATTTTCAAAACAAAACACAGTATGGGTTCAGGTCGATTTGTGATGTACCTGCATGTGTTTGTAGCTTTCCAATTGGACTGTCTTGAGTGCAATTAAACCTTTAGTCTGCAATGAGTTAGTGTTCATGTCATAAGACTGATTCAAGATGTCCCTTGGCTTGGATTTTCTGGATCAGGCTCATCAAAACTCCACAACCCTGCAGAATCATTTTTCTTCATTAAGTTGAGCCACTTTCCTGCAGACCTCCCAGAAGGCAGCAAAATGTTCAGCTCTTGCTTACCCGTCCAATTCAGCGCCACAGAACAAACAGCAGACCTTACACGCAGCTTCTCCACGAGTCACAAGAGCTGCGACTTGGAAAGGAGGCTGAGTGTGTGGGTTAGCAACGTGGTAAAAATAGCGGCTGTACTTTCTGCCTCTAACCATGAAAAGGAATGCTGCTGCTTCTTTTCAGCAGCGTGTGGAGGATTTGTGTTGTCATGCTCTGAAAAATACGTCACCCTGCAAGCTTATGTAAGCCAAATCCTAAAAGGTGAAGGTCTGGAAACATGGTGTCTGTTTTAGTGCTAAGAAGCCAAAAACGCTGTCTCAAGATGGATGGGATGTAGGTGAGGGTGCATGCAGGAGGGTAATTTCAGGGGTTTCTCACAGTAACAGCCCTTCTCAGACTGTCTGAGCCCAGGCTGCTCACTGCTAGCTCCATTAGCCTAGCCTAGTGCCCCCAGGAGCTTATCACCGTGAGTTATACAGATTAGCTGGCTTTCCTGCCCCCTGGCCTGCTGCTTTAGGTTTCTTTCCCATTAAGTAATGAACAATCAAGCTCAGATAGAGCCTGTTGGGGCTTTAGTTGTTTCCTCTGGAGTGACAGTGAAAACAGAATAAACAGTGCAGTGAGTTTAGGGCATTTCATGAAGCCCTGTTACAGCAGGTGTAACTACCATCATCCTGACAGAGGGGTGCTCCCTTTGTGTGGACAGGGTCATCTCAAGTCTGGTCTGATCATTATTAAATTTAAGTCTAAACTCAAGTCATGGCACCAGCAAACCTTTGTCTGTCACAGTGCTCCTCATTAAAGAGTCTTTCTTTGTTTTTACACATTTTCTGAGAAGAAAACAAGAACAGGGTGAATGACCTGACAGCCCAGGAAGAGGAGCCAGCAGAAAAGAAAATCAGTTTAACATTTTGTCACCATCAAGGAGAACTAAGAAGTTTACCAAGAGAACGTTTCAGTTTCAATAAATTGGGGACACAACATGGTCCAGGAGCTTCTTTGGACATGATTAAAAAACACAGGGTCAGTAAAGAGCTATTCTCACAGTTTGGGGTATTATTGCGGTATTTTTAAAAATCTGTTCAATATGTTCAGAAAGCACTGATACACCTAAACAAACTGAAATAGTTTAAAGAAATGTAACAGTGTTAATTGTATTTTGAAAATATAGCTAACATCGTATCAAAAGTGCAATTCTTCCATCAAAGGAACAAGGGTTCAGCATGTCAACAACAACAAATGACAAATTACACAAATCCAAAAATTCAAGCTGTTCTTGTGCATTCTCAGTTGCAGGTGCATAAACAGAGTGTTTTCTGTTTGTTTGTTCAAGTGTCTGCTCAAGATGGGAGCAAGAACATGTACTTTTTTTTTCAAATGACCAGATGCTTTGTTAGTTTCGTGTCTTTTTCCTGTTTGATACGACCTGCTCTGCAGAGATTAACAGATTAATGCGTGTCTGCGGCACAATCCGGCAAAAACAAACTTTCTGTGAAACAGTTGGAAGCTGCTGTCAGTGTTTCCTGGAGCAGACGCTCCGCTGCAAGAGTTGTGTGAACGCTCTGACTGAAAAAAGCGAAGGCTAAGTGCAGCAAAGGCTAAGTGGCAAGTTTGGGAGCTTCTAATCAAGCTGGGAATGCACAGTTTTTGACATAACGACGGTTATTGTTACCATCAGCGTTTTTACCGGGGTTAACTGTTACACAGGTAACCGTTACATCCATAGGTCTCCACAAAGACACTGAAATCTGAGGCTGGATGAGGTCATCATAAATAAGGATTTTTCACACTCAAGGCTAGGGCTGGGTGGTATGACCAAAAATTGATATCACAGTATTTTTCAAAATTATAACGGTGTCACAGCAATTGACGTTTTTGTTTTCATGCATGATTTCATGCATATTTTACTGTTGTGAGGAGTGAATATTGCAGAAGAATATCAGTGTCCACTGTCCAGACTATATTACACCATTATTAACAACATTAAGAGATGGCACTCATGATTCTAATCAAGTGAAGGAATCTGAATGCATGGCTGTTCCAGTCAGGATACAGAACCTTTTGTTGTGCAAGTTTGAAACTAGACGAAACAACTTATCAAGTTGCATAACCATTTTGCGACTTAAAAATGTGTTTTATTAGACTGAAAGTGAAAAAATTGCAGCAAAGCAAATTGTAGATGCAATATTAATGTTTTTAGCCTACATGAATCAAATTATTCATTTATAATTAGGAGGCTGGCACTGTGAGCTGGGAGAGTTTCTGGTGCAGGATGTCTGGGATGATGGTGTTGAAGGCCACAAACAGGATCCTTGCGTAGGTCCCTGGAGAGTCAAGATGACGCAGGATGTAATTCAGACCCAAGTTGACAGCATCCTCCACCAACCTGTTTGCCTGGGGATCCAGCAGGGGGGCCTGTGATGGCCTTCAGGTGGCTCACCATCAGTCAGAAAGACTTCATAACCACAGATGTCAGGGCGACAGGTCTGTAGTCATTGAGCCTCGTGATGGCAGGTCACATCAGAATCTCTTCACTGGTTCATGAAATGTTGGAAGGGTGGGCCTCAAACAGCGAGGTCTTCTTAAAGCAGTTTGAGTATCCTTAAAAATCCATCATCATCTGTTTTGAACTTGTCTGACACAGTCGACAACAAGCTGATTGTTCAGATTTGTATAGAATGATGGAAGTTAACAAAAACTGCAGGGTCTTTTAAAAGATGCAAGGTTTACTTTCTCTGAACTGCAGCATCATGACCCCATGGAGGATCTAATAGTGGCACTGACAATGGGCCTGCGTGGCTTTAATGTCAGATCACTGCTTTCTGGTGCATTGGATAGAAGCAGGGTTGATGACGTTTAACGGCCTCCAGTCTTTAACTTCAGCAGCAGTTTATTAAATGCCATTGGCTTACATTCTCCCTCGTGTGCAGTCAGACGTAAGCTGAGTCAGTCTCTTACAGCTCTTTATGATGGTTGGAGTATCAGCTGACTCACACTTGTAGAGGTAGGTTAACTTCCAGATACCTGACTCCAGTCACAGCTGGATAGAAGAGCTGGAGCAACCCGACTTAATGAACAATCACACGTTTGGTATATTGCAGTGTGTTTACTCTGATGGAGCAGCCCTGCAGCTTCTCTGAAGCAGGGTTACGTAACTACAGAACAATATTTAGCACAAAGCTAGACAGAGCTCTCTCGTAAAAGTCTTTCATTATTTTTCTTTTTGATGTGAACCCAGAGATTTGGATGGCTTCAGTAATGACGTGATGCTGACTCTGCTACATTAAAGACCTTTCCAATAATCAACACTGCAGTTTTTGGACTTACTGTGCTCCTGTGGTTGTGTATTTGTCTGTGTAGCTGTCCAAATATAGACGAGTTGACATCAGAGGGAGATATTTCCAGCAGCTCAGACGGACTGTAATAGAAAACTTATTTTCAGCTCTCTTGAACTACAATGTAAATGTCAGAATCCTGCATCAACCCCTGAAGATCAGAGAGCAAACGCTTCACCTCGTCATTCAGGGACATCATACTGTAGAGGTCTTAAAACTTGAAGTGTGGTCAGATGAAAGGTTGTTGTCTAGAGTAGAATACAGGTGTTTTTCTTGCTGAGTCTTGTGATTACATATTGTTGGGTCTTAATGACCAGTGTGCCCAAAAAGTTTTGGAAACTCAGGAGTAGATTGCTTAATCCAGCATCAAGGAGACAGGCTGTAATGGGCGCAGCATAATCTGTCAGGCCAAGTAAGCTCGATCAAAGGTCACCCAGTAATGTTCCTGTTTTGTGATTTTTTTTATGGTTATGTAATGAAACAGAAAGGATCACTTCAAAAACAACATTTTTTAACACAAGAGCCTATGTGTACATAGTCAAAAGCTGCTTTGTTTAAGCTCCAAGTAATTTCTCTTACGAGACACATGAAGCGTCTCTTCCTCTTAACCCAAAGTTTGTTCTGTTTCTGTGCTATGATGGATCAAAGTTCTCTGTTTAAAAATAATCATACATTAGTCAAACTAATTAACACACTATAGTGTTTCACTACCCTGCTGTAAACAGTCACAGATGGCATCCTCTTGAAGCACAGCACTCATTATTTCTTTTATTTTGGGGCCCTTTCTGTCTTTGATAGATTTGAACCTGAGAGCTTGCCTCATTTCGGTCACAGCCCAAACAGCAACCTCTGGTCCGAAAATATGAGACAATGTAGAAGTGCTTACTTTTCTAACTTCTTTCTTCTTTCTTTCTAACTTTAGTTGCAGTTTAGAAGGAATCAAGATTGGCTCATGTGACTTACAGGTGCCCATTAGCTGTTAGTGTGGAGACTTGTCACCCACACCATTTCCAATATGGCCATGCCAGACGTGTTGCTTAAAACTCTGTTTCAGACACAGATGGGTGACATCACTGAGACTACGTCCATCGATTAGATAGCGTGACCTGACTGCTGGGTCATGCCAGTGCACTGGTCAGTATTTTTAAACTAGAAAATGTGGATAAGGTTGTTTTCAGGCTGTGCCTGGTTAAATTGGGAGAACAATGTGTAACCAGCCTGGGCTTGTGGACTTTAAACTCAGGGTGTATACATATATGTGTGTCAGTGTCTGTGTCTGCCTCACCCCCTCCTCTGCCAATACATTGATGTTTTACTTGACTTAGGATGTTTCTGGGCAGAGAGTAGGCGTGGTGACCCCAGACAATCACAGTGTGCCAAGCGCGCACATGACTTTGCGTGTTGATGTTAAAGCGTGGCAGGAGCTATCCTGAGCGGCTATGATACACTTGGAGGAAGAATGATACAATATTTGCAGGATACCTCATTTACTTGCAAGAAGTCAGGTGTACGACTCTTAAGTCTTTCCCTTGTGGGAACGCAATGCTGGTTAGTGTGTTCACGTAGCTAAGGCTACAAGCTACAGTCGGCAGCAGTGGGAATGTGCAGCGGGCAAGGAGATCAGTTTGGATGTTGTACTTATAAAGAGTAACAAAAATTCTTGCAGACCCTACCTTTAACTTCATGAGCTCAAGGCCGATGGTGCTGGCTCAACACTCACACTCTCACAGCAAAGCAGTTTGATATTATTTATCCACAAACAAGGTGATCAAGGTCATCAGATTATACTCGGCTGGACTATTCTCAAAGTGTTTTCTGGCATTTAGACCACTCATCTAATTTAAGTTTTAAGTTTTAATATTTACTGAAAAAAGTGCAGCACTAGAAGCACTGGAGCATCTCTATCGCGGGTGTTTTTAGTTTCTTCTTGTCAAAACTCGAGCAATCTACTAAGGTAGTCCCAGAACTTTCAAAATCAGAGTTTGTGAAATGACTGAAGACCTCTCAGGGTTTGTTAATGTTCTGGATCACGGGGTTTACATGGGGAGTGTTGCGGGTAAATCTGATAGAATATTTTGTCAAAAGGGCCTTGTGTTTACACGGCGACTGCACTGCGGGGGAGTGAACCCACAAGAATCTCAAGACTCCCTCCAGGGACGCAAAAGACGCCAAAGACATGTAAGACGTCAGGTACGCATGTGTTCACCTGGGGAACAGAACAGAAATGGACAATGTTATGCATGCGTGTTCTTGTATAGGCGTATGCCCGCTTTCTATCACAGCACCACCTAGCGGCCTGGCGTCGAATTTTACCCACTATTGCGTCTTCTGAGGACACTAGTCTAAATGCGGAGAAAACTTGAAGACGATACGGCACTTTTGCATCACTTTTGTATCTACAGTTTTGAATGTCTCCGTATAAACGTAGCCTATGACTTTTGGCTCTTATCATTTTAAGGCAAGATCAGTTTTGGTTTTTGTGGTCCTGAATGTAAAAAAGCTAAGTGAATCAGAGTTTTACGTTCTTGTGTGAATGAAGTTTTGTTTACTTATGTCCTCTGCACTCAGTACATGAAAAAGGGAACAACAGCCCATCATTACGAACAGCAGCTGGCTGATTGTAGTGTTTTGGCTCAATGATTAACCTATTACAAGAACTGCTGATGATGACATGAACTTTGCTCACAGCTTTCACGGCTGAAGTTCACCTCTCACTATCAGTGTTTAGCAGGTGTGTGTCTGTGTCTGTGTCTCAGTCTGTGTTTGTGTTTTTTGTCTCACCCATTGTGTTTCAGTTCAGAGGAAGTGCTGAGTAAATGTGGACTGACAAAAAGGTGTGTTGCTGCAAAGCCAAACCTTTGATATCTCTGGGCTTGGACCTAAATCAGAGGCTAAAATTAGTTTGTTTTGACTTTCCATCTGTGCTAATTCATCACTAACTGTGGCTGTGCTTGTTTAATCTAATTGATGTTGTTTAATTTACAAGAGTCATTGTGATTGGCAAAGTGTATTTCTGTTAGAAGGTGGAATCCTGAGTTACAATTGAGTAGAGATCTAGAGATGTGGGATATGAAACCATGGACTGGAGAAATACTCTTTTTCCAACGACTTTCAGATCTGCTGATTCTCTAAACAGCTGCTTGATGACTGTGTTAAGTAGTTCTTTATGGATTTACAAAGTGTAACACTTTCAATGGGACATATTTAAGTCTTGCGAGTCCACAGCTGTGCTAGCATCTATGTGAGGTTGTCCAGCAATGACCCTAATGTTCACCTCAAAGAGCTAAAAGCATGTAAAGGAAGTGTTTGTCACCCTACTTCAATTAAGAAATTTTCTGATTTTCATGGCACAAAAACAACAGTTAAAGTAACAGAGAAATGCATTGTTTCACAGATTTTTTTATTTAGTTGTTGATGTCCTGGCTGACATATTCATGATTCTAGTCTTTTTTTTTTTCAAAGATTTGCTGGATTCGCTTGTGTTTTTATGTGTTTTAAAGAGGGGATATTCTGCTTTTTTTGTACTCAAATCATGGAAGTAAGTTGTAATGGTGAATTTTAAGACTCAACATGCAAACTTTCAAACCCTGTCCTGAATTTGACCATAAATTGATCAAAATGGCTGGTTTTACAAACAACCTGGAATCTTCACAAGACTTGGTGAAGTCATGAGGTCACACCTATGAAGTCATGAGGTCACACCTATGAAGTCATCACATAAGGATCGCCTAACCTGCTCAGGAAACATTAGAGAGGAAGGCCTTAAACACCAAGATCTGCCCGTAACTCCACCCCTGACAGGCCTCTAGAGGGCTGACCAAGCAGAGGGGCTCATGGAGTGGGAGTTTTAAAAATACAGCATCTGAAATGAAAATTTTTCAGATAGAAGCCTAAATAAGGGTTTTCTAAAACACCAGTGTGAGAAAAATGGACTTTTTTTATCTGTAAGTCACTGAAAAATCCTGTGTGCTTTTGAAAACATTTAAAAGTGATCTGATGCAGAAGTCTTGTGTCCCAAAGTCATGAATGCGGCTGTTTGAAGTGTATCATGAACACTGGTATCATGAACACTGGTATCATGAACACTGGTATCATGAATGTAGACCTGTCGATAATCCCTCCTTTTTTCTGCATTTCTCAGCAAGCTGTTTCAGCGTCTGCATTTGAATATGCAAATGAGTTCAAACTCTCCCTGCCTCTTTCAGGAAGTGGTCATGGTGACACAACTCAAGGAACAGAGCAACTTGCATGCCATGCTCTATCTACCAACAGTTTGAGTGTGCAAAAACACGCGCAAACTCAACAGTGTGTGCAGAGTTGATCTATTAATGGAAGGAAGACATGGATAGCTTCTCTCATATGAACAAAACAGGCATTTGGTGCATCTGACTCTGGTTTCCCTTCATGAATATGCAGAATATATGTAGATCACCAGAAACTACAGACAATTGTTTAGACATTTCCACAGCCCAAGAGCTCTGAAAAACTCTTAAAAACTCTTTAAAAACAACAACAACAAAAAAAAAAGAGGGAAAAAAGGAGCTTATGACATGGTTTGGAGTCTCTCTTTTTCCCTTTCCCTCTCTCTCTCTGTCTCTTTCTGCACGTCACAGGAACAGGTCATATCAGGGTGATATAACAATTCCAATGAAATTGTTGAAAAATTAGTTTTTGTGTTTTAGTGCTCTTGAATGTAGATTATTAGACGTGTGGAGAGCCAGAACTTTTTGTCCAGTAGTTTTCCTGCAAATCCAGAGATCCAGATGAGGAGGGAGGGTGAGAAGCTGCAGGCAAAGAACGAGTTTATCTCTAGCTGACAGAATGTGGCAGGAGGAGAAGGCGGAGCAACTGGCAGACGCGGTTGAGTCACTACATTTTGGTGTGTGCGTGTACGGTGATAATGTCAATACTGGCTTGATTTCAAAACGGCTTGCTTGAGGAGAGATTTCCAGAAAAAGGGTGCGAGTGAAGAGAGGATGGATATTTTTTCACATTGGGGGTGTTGAAGACACGCTGGGGACCCATATTTTCATCGGTAGCCCATGTAAAAGTGGATTTTGCGTAAAATGGCACCTTTAAAGATACCACAGGTTTCCCTGAGGGACAGAATAAAGACTCATAAAGCACATTACCTCCTCTTTAAGTTTTACAATCATGTGTCATGTACAACCCCAGTTCCAATGAAGTTGGGACGTGTAAAACGTAAATTAAAATAGAATACAATGATTTGAAAATCCCGTTTAACTATATACAATCAGACACACTTCACAGACAGTGTTTACTGTTCAAACTGAAAAACTTTGTTTTTTGCAAATATTCACTCACTGAGAACATGATTCTTGAAACACATTCCAAAATAAAAGCTGAGACAGGGCAACAAAAGACTGGGAAAGATGATGAATGCTGAAAAAACACCTGTTTGGATCATTCCACGGTTCGTTGGAAACAGGTGTGTGTCAGAATTGGACATAAAAGAAGCATCACTGAAAGGCTCAGTTGTTCACAAGCAAAGACGGGGCCAAGTTGTATGTAACAGTTGGAAACACGCCCCTGTCGTAGCTTATGAGGAACACTTGCAGGCCTTAAAAAAAGAATTAATATTTGCAAAAAAACAATAAGTTTTATCAGTTCTAACACTAAACATCTTGTCTTTGTTGTGTATTCTATTGAATATAAGTTAAACAGGATTTGAAAATCATTGCATTTTGTTTATATTTTTTCCCAACATCCCATCTTCATTGTAAATGGGGTATATGTATTGGACCCTTAAGTGCACTTACTGTACTAGGGGAAGTGCTCTTAATTTGGGGGAACCTAAGTTTTCTACTCCACTACATTTGAAAGACAAATGCAGAACCTTTGGCTGAACAACATTTATTTGAATCCTCTGAAATCAGCTCATGAATCATCATTTCTTCTCTAAAATTGATACAATGGCACAAACTGTGCTTGTGTCATTCCGCATGTAATTTGTCTGAGTGGTGTTGCCATACCTGGACGTCACGTGCCCCAGGGTAAAACGTGGGAATTTGTGAACTTGTCTGAGGTTGTTGGAATACAAAGTCTTTCCAGCATTTGGTTTAGGTGTGTGAGTACATTATGTAACTAACCAATCATTGGCAGTGATACAGTGAGCAGATAGATATTGTTAAACCAGCTGAAAATTAAAGAATTCCTCCTGAGTGGGGACATTAACTGAACTGAGACCAAAGCTATTGAAATGCGTCAGTGTTAGCAGCACTTTGGAGCTGGATGACATGTGTCATCTGTCACCACACTGATGAGATTTCTTTCTCTAGTTGTCATAATGTGGCATCCAGCCCACAGTCTTTCTACAAATCATGTGGTGTAAGATGGACACACACTGCTACCCCATTTGTCCACTTTGGTTCTGCCAATAATCAACAAAAGAGGGATTTTAACCTCTTGTTTCTGCTACAGTTGTATCAGGTCTGTATTTGGGTCAGCTCCCCTGGGCTTTGTCTGGAAGGCATTTCTTTTGGCTGGATACTGTTGAAAAGTGCCTGAGTCTGTAATGAAATATTGATTGTGGGTGCAGATGTTTCCGCCTCTGCTTCATGTGTCACTGCAGTAGATGCATCTTTGCCATCGATGTATCTTTATTTTGCATTGATTGGTCCGTCTGATAACTGCGAGTTCTGGGGAAATGCTTTGTGTTTTCAGACTGGTTTGTGGTTTTGCAGAACACTGTGTCCTGAGTTTAGATATGTTTCATATCCACATGCTCAGAGAATTTGCACACTGAAAAGAGATCATTAATTACACTTTTTGTCTTTGTTATTCTTGGCTAAAATGTCTGTATTATAAACATAAACACATGGCCTGCTGAGCTGCTCAACACAGCTTTGGGTTATATCTTAAAACCAAATGGTAATGCAGCAGCATCTGTTTTCACTCAGGCATATGACTTCTGTGTGCTGTCGTCTAATAAAGAGGAAGCAGTGAACTGATTCTGAGCATCCTGCTGTCTTAGACAGCAGCAGTGGGCTGCAGGGCTGCAGGGCCGGAGCCACATGTCTGAGTCCTGACTGATGGACACTCTCAAAGGACCTGCAGTCAGTGCGTGACTGGACTGCAGGTCCATCTGTGTCTGTGCAGAGTGCAAACACAAATACTTCTCTTTGAATCAAGCACTTTCTCAATATTTCCCATGTAAAAAGTGTTGATTTTGACTGTTCTGATGTGTCTTTGAGTTGCAACAGTACCACTTTGCCTCAACAGTATGGTATTACATTTTATCACTTGTGCTTTTTTTGTTATCTGACCCTGTGAGCCTGGTCTCAGATTGGATGAGAAAAGTTATGTTAATAACTAGTGTTGTCACAGTTGAGACTGGTCCTGGTCTTGAGACTGGTCAACTCACTTTAAAACTTTAAAGGCTGTTTTCTGTGATTAAAACAATTCAAAGTCTGCAGTAAAGTTTGCAGAGAACATTCAGAAGGCGCTGGATCAAACTTTTCAAGTGTTGTTGTTTTTTTGTTAAGAGAGAGCCATAATGATCACAGGATTTACCGCCAGGATTGCTGCTTCACTCCTGACAATATTATATTAATCTGAATTTTGGGTGAAAAAGTGGACTATTTAATAATAAAAAAGACATTTATTTATATGTGATCACAACTGAACGGCCCGAAATAATCATAATCAACTTTTACTGTTCAAAAGTTTCTGGGTTTGTTTTTGTTCCTAGAAAAATAGCAAAAGTTTCTAGTTTGTTTTTCATTCTGCAAACAGGTTCAAAGCCCTACGGGAAAATACTTAATCAGGATTTAAAATTACCCATGTCGTGGTAAAAACTTGTTTATATTGCACAGCGCTATGACTTTGCTGTGGTTTGAATTTATTTTGGTGTACTAGTACAAGTACAACAAAGCTTTTTGACCTGATTGAAGGATTTATGTTCTATTTCTATACAGGCTTGGGTTAAATCTCTGGGTATCAAACCTGACAAACTCTCACTCTGCTCAACAGGCTATTTACAAATTACCCTATACTGTCCGCTTTCAGAATCCATGACATCATAGCAGACATTTTAGGAAACATTACTTAACTTCATCTCTCCTATATAGAATTCAGGGAACAGTTTCTTGGTTACATCTTGTCGTGTCTTTGCTTGTTTTGAGGATTAAAGTTGGCAGAGCGCTGCATATCCTCAGAGCAGTGGATCACACATCTTCCAGCACCATTGCTCATACACCCTTCAGGATTTGGCTGCAAATCAAGCAATGCAACGAAGACCTGCTTAGTGTAGCTCCCTGATTATTCCGCCAACCATGCACCTCCCGGCAGTCCAATCAGTGCTCACCTTCCTGCTGCAGAGAGGATGTTTGTGGTTGTCTGCCTGTATCCCACATGAGTAGGAGCTGATGGGCCGGTGTTAGTGCCGAAGCCTCAGAATGGGGTTAAGCTTTGTCGCCCATGTAATACTGACCTAGTTAACATGGCTGGGCTAGCAGCTCACAGAGAAGTGAAATCACACCAAAACAATAACCCCCCCCCCCCCCGGACATGAGGCAGAAATTATCACCAGGATTACCCATCACTGAGGGAGAAGGTTTATCTCTGACAAGCATCACATCCAAGATTATAATCCCTCCTTCGACCCCTCCTCCACGGGGGCAACAGAAGACCTGACACATTTTTTCATAAGTAAAAACCGTACACATTTAGATTGTACTGGCAGTGCTGCAAACAGACAGATTTGGTGAGGTTGTGCACATCTTTAAGATGTGGGATTGCACCTCAACAGATGGTGTTATGAGTCCACTTGTTTGGGCTTATTTGTTTAAAACATACAAATAGTAAAGGGTGGGATCATGTTTTCTATGATTGTAAACATGAATAAAAAGTAAAAATAGTGGATTATCATATTTTTCAACCTCTACAAATCTTCAAACCTCTTCATAAGTATTAATAATCCCTGGATTTGTCTGTGAACTAAGCCTGAGATCTTTCACAAGGTCACTGAAAAAATGAGGTTGTTAAATAGACAGGCTCATTACATGTTGTAGAGGTGGGCCTTAAACACCAAGGTCTTACCATGACCCCTAGGCCTCTGGAGGTCTGGCTGATCATAAGGAAGGGGGTTTGTGGAGCCAGGAGCCTGAAAGAGACAGCAGCGTTTTAGACAGAGGCTGAAATAAGATTTGTTTTGAGCTGTAAATTTTGTGAAGCCCTACAGGGGCACCAGAGGGACGGAATAAAGACTAAAATAAAGTTCAGTAACCTATCTATTTGTGGAAAAAAATTTAAAGGTGAAGTCTGCAGACATTTTCGATAGGTTTCGTTTCTCAACAAACCTCATCCAAACGCATCTCCTTCTCCATGCTCACTGCCACCGACTGGCTAACAGTAGCTTCGTAAACACACCATAGACGCTAAAAAACAGCCCTGCCAGCACCTGCAGCATTGCGTGAGAGAAACTCAAGAGCTGTAAACCTGACTATCTGCAAGTCAATGAGATAAGCTGCAGATATAGAATCACTCTTTCTCTGTGTTACGGCCGCTTACAGGGTAGCTTCCCCCACTCACTATCAGCAACACACAGAGACACATGCACACTGGGCGCTGTGATTGGCTGGTCATCACCCATAAAAACTCCTGCTCTCCACCCAGAAGTATCTAGAGTCCAGCATAATATTGACAGAACAGGCGAGGAGGGGGGGTCTATACTCTACCTTTAATTGTACAAAAAAGAAAGCCAGTCCAGAACCCATTCAAGTTATTTTAAAGGAGTCTCTGATTCCTGTATCATTCTCTGAGAGGTCTTGTTGACTCCCAAAGGTATCTGTAAATTTGCCTTACTGCTGATTTATCTGGTTTTGATGGCCTTTAAGTTCTCTTTTTTTCTATTGATGCAATCAGGTCATGTGGTCACACAGTGCAACTTCAGCTTTGCAACCCTGCACAGGGCTTCTTCCTCCTCCACCATATTTGATCAAAATATTTGCATGTAACATTCGTGCATTTTTTTGTTAGTTTGTTTTTTGCCACCAGATCACTATCAGTTTGTTTATCACGCTCCTTCTCATTGGGCCCCATGCTGAGTCATCATGTGACCACACAAACGGGCTGCAAGAGAAGTCACAAACTGTCAGGGGAAAGGTTGTGATGTTAACTAACTCACATCTGGTGTTGGTTTTTTTTTCTTTATATTGCAATAGGGATTATGAATCATATATGAAGAGCTCTCATGGTGTAATTCATCCCTTTTTGGCTTTCCCTGCATCAACAAACTTGAGGTTTGACAGTTTTTACTATTTTTCTTATAGAGTGAAACATATTTTATTCCAGACAAAAACTGTAAGGACAGCTCTTATTGTTCTTCCAGAGTGATTCTGAAACACTCAGTCATTCTTTACAACCTTTTTTTTTTTTTTTAAATTTGCTCTTCCAAGGCATGATCGAGTGAAGTCAAACATTATCTCTGTCGACACTGCATACAAAGTTGGTTGGTGTCAATAGCTAGTGTAATAAGTGATTTTTAGTTTGCATGTTCTAAATCACAAAAAAAGCATTGACCATCTGGTCTGACTGGCATGCGGGGAAAAACAAAGTGGGCTGCAGGTTTAATTCTGCATCAGTTCACTCTCAGCTGATCATGAACGGTGATCGTTAATAATGTTACTGTTTCCATTTGGCAATAAGGAGTTAAAATCTTTGAGTGGTCCCGACTGAACTCATTTGTCATGCTGTGTCCACTTTACCTTTATATGGATGTAAGGAAATGAAGTAAGGCCTGTCAGGGACGGAGCTACAAGTGGACCTTGGTGTTTGAGGCCCGCCCCCTCAGCATGTCATGAACCAGTTAGGAGATTATTGTGTGATGACCTCATCATTTCAGCTGGTTAAAGCCCCATTCCTCATTCAGCATGGTTTGTCTTGGTATGGTAGGATTTTGTAGCATTTCATTTATTAAAACTTTATTATTTATTATTAGGGATGGGACCTCTCACATTGGAACCAATACGATACCTATATCCAAAACCAAGGAATCAGTTTTAGTGCTCAAGGGTACTATTTTTGGTTCATTTGTGTGCGTTCTTGTGATTATAATTGTTTATTTGTTTAATAATAAAACCTTATCTTTCACATATATTTTACATCATATCTTAATGTAATATTTTCAGTTCAACACATCTCAGTATGTAAACTCTAGAAAATATATCAAAACAACACTCAACTGTTTGTACTGTAACATTGCAATTGTTTCACAAATTCCTTCAATATGAAAACTTTTTACTAAAATTAACTACAACTTACTGAATTTTTCACAACTACGCAGTGTTTTTCTTAATAATAGGGGGAAAAAAAAAAAAACAGCTCCACGTACTTTATGCCCATGGGAAATCCCCTACTCTTCCTCACAGTCCCAAGGCTGAGGCACAGAACATGGTACCATTTGAGCTGATTTGATTGATTTGGTGAATCGGTACTAGGTATTAGGTAGGTATTGATAGAATTTAGTCCGTGCGTATAAAAGTACCAGATTAGGTACCATCCCTACCCAGAAGGTGGAGCTCGAACGCTGCACTCTGTTGATTTGTCAAAAGAATCTTGACTGCGATAAGGAACAACACATAACCAGTTTCATAATCTCCAGTTGACTTAGAATGAAGATAACAGTCATTTTGTTCAGTCGTAGCAAGATGAAACTGAAACAAGACAATCGCTGTATGTCTTCCATCATTGCTCTTTGTTTACTGTGCTGTGTTTTTTATGTTTGATTTACAACCCCAATTTCAATGAGGTTAGGACATAGTGTAGAATGTAAATAAAAACAGAATACAATGATTTGCAAATCCCTTTCAAGCTATATTCAATTGAATACACCATAAAGACAGGACATTTAATGTTCAAACTTTAGTTATTTTCTGCAAAAATTTGCTCATTTTCAATTTGATGCCTGCAACATGTTTCAAAAAGGCTGGGGCAGGGATATGTTTACCATTGTGTTACCTAACCTTTCCTTCCAACAACACTCAATAAATGTTTAGGAACTGGGGACCAAAACAATAAATAATTGTGGAGTCTGCATAAGAATTATACAAGGCATCAGACAAATTATTGTAAAGATCATTTATATAGATGGAGAACAAGATGGACCCATATACTGACCCTTGTGGTACCTCTTTTGAAACCCTCAAAAATACTGATGAGGACCCTGCAGTCTGGACACACTGTGATTTACCTGATAGATCATTTCTTAACCATGAGACTGCATGCTTAGATAAGCCTATTTTTTTGCAGTATATCAATCAGGATGCTATGATCCAAGGTATTAAAAGCTTTGAACAAGTCTATAAATAACGCAAGAGACACTTTCTTCATGTCCAATGCTTCCATGATGTCATTTAAAACTTTAAAGGCTGCAGGAACTGTGCTGTGTTTTTTCCTAAAGCCAGATTGGTGCCATGGGAAGATGCTATTTTTCTCAAAAAAGTATTTTAATTGATTACTGACAAGTTTTTCGAAAACCTTTGTTAAAATGCACAGGTTGGAAATTGGCCTGTAATTTTTCACAATTGAGGGATCTCCTCCTTTTAGCAGAGGAAGAATGTTGGCAGATTTCCATACACTTGGAACCTCACAATTCGGCAGACTGAGGTGAAACAAATCTGAATAGGGCTTAGCGATGAGGTCTGCAGCCAACTTAAGAAAGAAGGGTTCAAGCTGATCAAGGCCGGCAGTTTTCTTAGGCTCCAACAGTTTCAACTCTCAAGCTTCATTTGCAGCAGTTACAAAAAGGGATTGAAATGGGGTATCCACAATTTCTTCACACTCAGACAAAACAATACTTTTTTCTACACACAAAGCAGTACTGTTTGAATCATGCCTTGGTTCAAATAAAGAACCTGCAGAAATCAAATGTTCATTAAAACAATTCAGTATCTCAAACTTATCAGTTATCATTGTTATTGATAAAGGATGGCAGTTCAGCAGAGGAGGCCTGTTCAGGAAATGATCTGATCATAGAACTTTTTTTACTGATTCATACTGGACTGCTTGATGAAACCAGCATACAACATATACAACATGTGAATATGTTAAGGTTTAAAAACCTGCACATGCTCAGAGTGAACATCAAGTATTGTTATTTTATATCCATGTTTAAAATTTAGGAAAGCAGATTGTCCACAATGCTCGTCCTGGCATGTGACTGAGTGTGTTTGATGCTGCTGAGTGAGAGCGAATTGTACCAGCATGTTCCAGAAAAGTAATCACCAAGGACAATGATAGCATAGCAGTCAGTAAATCTGAATGAAACCATCATTCATGCCAGTTTTTGGATGATGAAACAGGATTCAGCCATGCCAGGCTGTGTGTTTACAGCCTATTGTGTGGCACACGTGGTACTTTGTTTTCTTTCTCACAAGCTGTCGATGGAGGTCAGCGCAAGTGGCGTGTGTCATTTGTCTGGTGATGGGAGGGGGGGGGCTTCAGGGGCAAACATACTTCAACAGATCCCACATTGTATTTGTGACAGATATTTTTGTATCTCTAGGAGGAAAAATAGTTTGAGGTTATAACACTTGTAGAATAGTTATTCGGGGAAGGGGAGGGGGGTTAATTGTGTTTATTTGAAAGTGTAAACAAGGCCTGCAGGTCCACAAACTTCATTAAAAATTTTGTTTCAGACACCCAACAAGGACAAGGACAAAAGGGGCGATAGCCACTCCCAGATGAAGCTCTTTTCATCACATCACTGCTCCTCTGTAATGAGACACGGCTTCAAATATGTAAATGAAAGTTTTCTAAAATCCCTCCTACCCAGAGCAGGTTTGCTCACAGCTCTCAGCTTCTCCCTATGTACTCCATCTGCTCATCAGAGTAGTGCCATACCGCATTTGTGTTGACACAACCTGGTTCAAAAGTTCATGACAAAAAGGGAGACAAACACCATGTACCATTTTAGATAATACTTTATTAGATCAGATTAAACCAAATCAGAATTCAGAATTAGGTATTTACTGAATGAAGTGTGAAAGATTAGCAGAAAAAGTTCAAAAACTGTCTAAGACTCACTACCCTTTCCCCATAGTCGTCAACGCCTGGTTCTGGCCAGAACATAGTCTCCCCTGTTCCCCTGGTTGTGATGCAGCGCTAAGGTAGAGGCCAGCACCAGTGGGGCTGTTGTGCCTTCCTGAGTGGCTGTATTGGGACACCCCACCTAAGCCTGACCTTTCCCCAATACCACATGTGCAAGTGTTCGTCTTTATTGTTGTCATGGGTTTGTTTATGTTGCACATGCGCTAAGGTGTGTTTCTTTTGTTTTCCTAATCCCAAACTGTGCCCCCGTAATGGAGCCTAGTCTGGCATTAAGTTTTTATTTCTCCCTCCTTTACCCTATTGTTTCTTCTTCCTATCTAATGAAACGGGGCGCTGCCTAGCTGGCGAATCGACAGTTCTCTCGCTCCTGTCCTCCCAATGTTTTTGTCTCTGTCTATTCTGTGTTTCTCGGACGGGATGAAACCGAAATGTTTTATCGTTGTTCTGAAACATGTTCAATGACAAAGAAATCTTGAATCTTGACTCTTGAGAATCAGTGGTGTGTGGTGTGCATGTGTGGAAGGTATGTGTGTTAGTATTGATGGTTGCAAACAAATCAAGAAGTTAACCTAGAGAAAGATAACTGGACAAAGCCAAAGCACAGCATACCTGTGAGGAGGGAAGCGTAGAGAGTGTTACTGACTGCCGGGGTTGAGGTAACTTCAGCACGCTGAGCCTAGGTGTGCTGAGTTACTCTAACCAGTGTGCTGCAAGGAGAAAGCACATAAGGCACACCTCAAGGACTAAAAAAACAATTTCTGAAGAAATTGCGCTGTGAATGCAGAAGCTGAAGCAGCTTGCACTGAACTGCTAACGCAGAATCCTGAATATGCTGAATGACTGGAATTGGATCTGAAAACTGTGGAATGAATCTTGAGAGCTTGTGATGAACAAAAAATATTCATGGAGAACTCATGAACATGAACTCTTGGCTGAAAAGAATAAAAGGAATGAAATAATGTACAATAAAATTAAAGTAAAGATGGATGAATTAAGAAACGAATGGACTTAAAGGAAATCGATTAATCATAATGAAAGAAAACCATGTATCGCTAGAAGTTGTGTAGGAACTATCATGTATATATATGTATGTGTGTATATATGTATATATATCAGATTTTTTATGTTTTATGACTGTGTAAAAGTCATGTTTGTCAAGTGTGCTATTAGTTGGTCATTGGTTAATTATTGTTATCCTATTTCTATATTTATTGTTAGCTTGCTGAAAAAGTTTGCTGCTGAAATTTATGTCCGAAGGCAGAAAAATTAATAAAGGTATACAATTTTTATTTCAAATTTATTTCAGGAATGAATGACTCTGATACAGTTTTTTCATTATTTAAAATTTGGTTTTATATGTATGCAGTACTGAGTTATATATTGTATGGTGTTAAGCTTTGCTTGTTGCCTATTCAAAGTTTAAACAAAACTCTTTTTGGTCCATATGGAAAGGCTTATTATTAAATCTGGACAAAGATTTCTACAATAAATATCTGTGTTGGCCTGCAACTTTACCCAAGTTTTACATTTTGGCCCTTTGTATATTTCAATTTGACACCCCTGGTCTAGGGTCTCAGGACCGTTTTGGAAGTTTCTGTTGTCATTATGATTAAAAAGGAGTAAACAAAGTTGGTTTAATTAATGGCTTCACCCAAACACTAACCACAAGTGAAAGAAAAAAAACTGTTTTATCGTTCATATTCAAAATATGGCCAAGAAATCATAAATTCTGCCAGGGTATGTAAACTTATAAACACAGCCGTATGTCAGTAGAACCTGGTCTTCATTCTTTGTCCTCCAGCCTGGATCCTTTTCAACAAAGGGTCAGGTTGACTGGAGTAATCCTTGTGCTATGATGGTAAAGCAGTAGTTGGTTCTATCCGTGTGTTTATAAATTGTAAAATAAAAGAAATGAGTGAGTGAGGAAAGCCCAAAGTGTTGAAGTAAGTCCTCTGCGTGCAGCTCATAGTGGGATATTATTCTCATGATGAAGATGACATTTAGAGATGAATCTTTTCACTGGGTCAGTGGAGATTTGCTCTGTGTCTTCGTGACAGTTGGACATTATCACGCTCACTTCATTGCATCAGGGTTATGATGCGGCATGAGAATAATTTTGGCTATTGTTTTTAATATATGCATGCAATTGTGTGTGTGTGTGTGGTTGAGTGTGTGCGTGCGTTCGTGCGTGTGTGTGAGAGTGTGTGTGTCAGTGCACGCGTGTATATGTGTGTGTGTTGGGCCAGAAGAAAGACGGCTGTTGATCTCTCAGCCTCGTCCTCAGTGGTGCCCACGCCCCGCTGAGCATAGCCGTGGGCCTCTTCATTTGCATTAAGTGCAGTTGTTTTAACAAAGCCCTTCTTGTATGGAGACCCACACACACACTCAAAGGAAAGTGCTTACAGTCACTCTTGATTTACTTCCACTGTTGTGAAGTTATTGTCCCCAGATTATGTTTCAGATTCTATTGTCTGGATCCCAGGACTGATCCAGCTCGACTTGGTGTTTATCTTTCCTCGATTGTTACCTTGATTTGAGTGGGATGAGACTTCTCTCTGGGAATAAGTTAATATCTTATCATCAACAATCATTCTGTTCTTGTGTTTACATAAACATGTACCTCCTATTTTGAACAGTCAGCTGTAGATGAAGGGAGACAAGCCTGAGGAAGCCAGAAGTCTGGGGAAAAAAAAAAAAAAAACATTAACAAAGAGAAATAAATCATGTGTGTATCAGTGCCTGGGGGCTAAATTTAACTGGATTCAGCTTTGCTGAAACATTCATGGAAGCAATCATAACATGTTGTATTAAACACAGGAGGCCAATATGAGGCTAAGTACTGAGTTCTGACTCTAAGCCTTGGTGGGGCTGCTGGAAAAAGCTATATGTGATAGTGACTTTATTTGCTCAAGTGAAAAGACCGTACAAGGGGTAGATGTTAAACCATAGAAGGAGGATGTTGGGTTAGTACCAGAAATCGCCTGACCCCCACCTAAACAGAAATTAAGTGACATGGATGAAAGATAACGGTAAAAAATAACAAACTTGTAACTTGTTTCAAGCTGTCATTGCTATTAAAGGGGGAAATACAGTCTATCCATCTATCCATCTGGTATTAAAAACTGGGGTGTGTAAACTTTTGAACAGGGTCATTTTAGTACTTTTTGTTTTCATCATTATTATTTAAAAAGAGTAAACACAGTTGTTTGTTAATTAATGTCTTCATTTGTCCAAATCTTTATGAAGCCAGAGGAAATCACTCACTTATTGGGATATCAATGATTTAATACTTGAAAGGAGGAGGCAGTTAGCTCTCCTATGTGCAGGGAGTGTTGCACCAAATAATGCGCAGAGGAAAATCAGGCACTGAGAATGCTCATGGAGTCGCAGCTTCACTCTAAACTTGGAGCTGATTTGCAGAAAGCAGATGGATGGATGGGTGAACCTGCAGGAAGTCAAGTGTGGACGTCAGCTGTCATGTCTTCACTCCAAAAAGCAAGCACACTGCTCCCTCCTCTGTTTCTGCAGCTTGTTGTTGTGTTGAATGAAATGTCATTATTCTGTGGGCTTTTCCTCTACATGACTGGTTTTGTTCTCTCCTCTTCCTCATTCAGCTCAGGGATATGCGTGTGCAAGACAGGAGTGTACGGACCCAAGTGTGACGAATGCCACCCGGGCTTCTTCCACTTTAGCAGCACGGGCTGCCGGCCCTGCCAGTGTCACAACCACACCAACTACTGCCATCCACAGTCCGGTGAGTCTGCTGAGGACACACACACACACACATACCCAGAGTGCTGTTAGCACCAAATCCCTTTTCCAATCTGGATTACATAACCCACCTCTGCCTGCACTAGTTAGTCCAACCTATGTGTATATAGTTGTACTCAAAAGAGTCCTGTGTTTTAGCTGAAGCTATTTGTTGTTGTTTTTTTGCATCCATAACAATTTCCCTGCCATTTGTGGCTGAAATGTTTGTTGGTCTTCCTTACCATGGTTTGGTTTTAACAGAATCCCTCATTTTCCACTACTTAATTAGACTTTTAACATTGCTTATTGGCATCCTCAATTTCCTGGGTATCTTTTTATATCCCCTTCTTCTTTTGTACAGTTCTATTAACTTTTCCTGCAGATCTTTTGACTATTCTTTTGCTTTCCCCATGACTCAGAAACCAAATAGATCACAGGATGGTGAGGATGGTTACCTTAAGTAGCCATTCAAACTCATTTGTGTTACTTGTGTGCATGTTGTCAGCCCAAAATCACCAGAGTATGTAAACTTTTGATCAGGGTCATTTTGGAAGTTTTTGTTGTCATTAAAATTTAAAAAGAGTAAACTCCTTTTTTTTAGTAAATGGCTTCACCCAACCACTAACCATGAGTTAGTTGTGATATCATTCATATCCTAGAAGAAAAAGACAAAAAAACATAAATTCTGCAGGGGTATGTAAACTTTTGAGCACAACTGTATGTCTTCAGGAGTTCATTTAAGGCTGGAGTTCAAAAACACCAGAAACCACATACACACCAAGACAAAAAGAGAGTAAGGAATCGTGTTGAGAAGATAGTGAGGAATGACATGCAGCAAAGGGTCTGGCCCAACCTTGTCACTTTTGCCCCCCAAACTTTTCTTTCCTGAAACTGATATAGTTCTGAGAGGTAGGGCAAAATAAAAATGATCACAGTATCCTTTAAGATTGTGACATTATCAATTTATATCTTTTTCATGAACCAGTAGTTTGGTTATTTTGTACTCATGGGATTAGTATTACGTGGAGACCTCTTGTAAATCTAGAATCACCGTCTCATTGCCGGCTAATTAGAGAGAGGCAGAAGGTAAATCTTTAAGGTGAAGTATCAGAGTCTGAGTCTGCATCGAGTCTGAGGTGGATTTTCTCCCCTTGTGCCCTTGATCTCATGTGAGGAGGATTTCTTCCAACCTTCCAACAATGGGGCTTCAAATTTCTTGCTTGTGACAGGATGAAGGGAAGGTAGAGGGGCAGGGGCTCAGGAGGTCAGAGTTAATAAATTCAGTACTTTTCTAGGTGCCTATCAAATTTGGTCAACATAAGGGAGTACCAATTCACATAAAATCAAACAGTACCATGTTTCAGTACCTAAACCTATCCGTGTGACTGTGGGGGAGTGGAAAAGAAGCTCATTTCCAAGGACATGGACATGGGCATGGAGTACTTCAGCTGGGTTTTAATTTTGCATTGTTAAGAAAAAACCCTGCGTAGTCATATTTAAGTCATTAGGTCGTAGTTAATTTTCAAGAAGGGTTTTCATGAAGAAATTTGTGAAACAAGTGTGATGTTACAGTACAAGCAGCTGAATGTTGTTGTGGCACATTTGCTTAAGTTTATATATTGAGAAATAAATATGTTAACACTCAAAAGTACCAAAAATTGGTACCGTTCAATACTGGTGCTGATTCCAAGGTACCAGGCATCAGTACCATTACAGTGTAAATGTGAAAGGTACCCATCCCTTGGAGTTATTCATGCTACTGATGACAACCCTGCATAGGCCCACTATGCTGTTGTGCCAGCGCCTCACTCTGTAGGGCACAGCCAGCAGTACATTCTGACTAAAGAAAAAGACATCCACATTCATCAAACAGTGTGGATTAAAAACTTCTGGATGTGCAAAATGAATTTCATTATCTTAAAACTTAAAAGCTAAAATGTAAAACATCAGTTCTTATTGAGTCCTACTCCTGATATTCAACCACCGGTTGTTGCACCTGAGTTTGTGGAACAAAAATAACTGAAGCACTGCAATATTACTTTGATTCTTAAGTCTTTAAAAAAGAAAAATAGTTCACCTTGTGTTAAGCTGCTGACATAACCATAATGTCCACACACTGTTAGTTCTACAAAATAGATGAATTTGTTCTTTACCTCAGTCTGCAACAAAACTTTTCATCCTCTCTCCACATCTGGATCTCTGGATTTCTGTCCGTTTAGAACAACTACTGGATGAAAGATCTGACTCACCATTTATGATTAAAAATCTATACCTAGGAGTAATAAACACATAGAAACCAACACTGTTTTCCCACAATTTGATTTCAAGTATATCATAAATTGGATCATGTGTTCTGAGCCAGTGCAACAGTGCCAACCTGTTGCCTGCAGGGAAAGACTCCAAGAGCAGAATAAATAATAACACATTTACATGAGTTCTTCAGGAATAAAAGTGATATTAATGAAGTGTTGGTGTTTGAATCGCAGGGATTTATTGATGTTGCTTACAGAAATTACAGGCGCAGGTCACATGTTACAAGAACAAGAGTCAAACTTCACGGTGAAGAGAGACATGGACCAATATTTGAAACTTTTGTTCAATGACAAGTCATGTAAGGAGGGTATGCAGTTGTTAGGGGACCCCACCAGGTAACTGTGTAACAGTTGGTGCTACCAGAGCATGCTGAGAGGAACAGGAGCTGAATAACCTACAAAAGAGCACATGGGAGGGGAATAATATGACACACAGTGGTATCTGCTGTTCTTCAAAGTAGTCCTCTGATAAATCTGTGAGAGATGCACTCATCCCCGACTGAACAGGCCAGAAGTGGCAAGTGGGCCCAGAGGTTGGTGAGGCCATTGGTAGGCTTCAACACCAGGAGATAGTTGGCAGGGTGCAAGTAGGATGAGCAGGACTTGGCTGGGGAGATGGTCCACGCCTCTGGTCCAAGGCCACAAAAAGGGAGTGTAAGGCTAGGGTCATGGAAGAGGTGTCAAGGGTGGACCAGGAGCAGTACACCATCAAGGCTATGTCACATGGTCACCAAGGAAGGTGGACCCTCAAGAGGCCAATTAGCTGGGCTGACCTGTAGAAGATGCCTCAAGCCAGACTCAGCTTTCTACTCAGGGCAACCTAACAACCCTTACCATGCCCCAGGAACCTCAACCAGTGGTTTGGCAAGGAGGAGAGCAGTCTTCTCTGCAGCACACCCAGTGCCAGCCTACAGCACCTGCTGGCAGGCTGCAAGAGTGCACGATCAAGTCCTGACAAAGCTGGCTGAAGTCCTGGAAAGCTGTAGACAGGATGCCAACAACCAGCCTGCAGCCAAACAGCTGTCTATCAGGTGCCAGGGGAAGGCACAGGAGTCACCAGCCGACAAGAGGATGAGGGTCGGCATTGGCAAACGGTTACAGTTCCCCTGCGAGATGACCGCCACATCACTCTGGTCAGACATTGTACTTTGGTCTGCTGCTACCAAGTCTGCCATGCTCATAGAGCTCACCACTCCATGGAGGGAGGGATTCCAAGCTGCCCACAAGTGCAAAGCAGCCAAGTACTCAGATCTGACTGCTGAGTGCAGAGAAGCAGACTGGTCCACCATCTACCCCGTGGAGGTAGGCTGTCCGGGCTTTGTCAGCACAACAACGACAAGACTGCTTCGGGATGTGGGAACATCTAGGGCCAGGCTGAGAAGGGACACCAAGGCCCTTGCTGAGGTAGCAGAAGAAGGGAGCTTCTGGCTGTGGTTTAGGGGGGACACGAATTGGGGGTCAAGGCAGTGAAATGGACCAGCTGCAGGGGGTGGCAGAGAGACGTCCCTACCGCTGCTCTGCCACTGGGAGGCAGTCTATGGTTAAAGAGAGCGAAACTTTAATGAGTGGTGGTTCCTGGCTGAAGACTGCACCTGACCCAATGGCACTGGAGGAGGCGTGTCAGGAATTTCACCCGGCAGTAATACCACCATACCTGTACAATGAAACAAATTCATAGTCATGAAGTGGGCTGACAGTACATCGTGGACAATGGCTACCACACAGCACTACTCTGAAATATGACCCACAGGTCATGAAAATTGAGCTGGGTGCCCACAAAATATTTGTCAGCCGGTCCTTGTTGTATAATTATATGAATGTCATGGGGTGAAGAGGTTTTTTTCTGTTTTGTCTCAGTATCTTTATCACTTTTCTTACCTGCTCCAAGAGAGTGGAAGGAACAGTCTTTGGATGATTCAGCTTTTTTCTGTTTCTCTGCTTCGTTCAGAATGACACAGCTAAATGGAAGAACAGACGTTTAACCAGAGAACTGGAGAATGAGGAGACTTTTGGGGGCAGTGAGAAATAACTAAATAGGTTCACTCCTCTCTGCTATGCACTGACACTAACCTGCTGTGTTTGGTGAGAGTCCGGGAGCACACAAATCTTAACTCTCTCTGGAGTAAATATTTACTCTGGAAACAGAATGAAAAGACCAATTATCGGCTCATTAGAGAGATGCAGAAGTTAAATCTTTAAGGTGGACTATCAGAGTCTAAGTTTTTGTCTGTTCTGAGTGGATTTTCTCTCCCTGTTCCCTTGATCTCATGAGGAGGATTTCTGCTAACTGCCCAGCAGTGGGGCTTTAAACCTCCAGCTAGTGACAGGATGAAGGAAAGGTGGAGGGGCAGGGGCTCTGGAGGTGGGGGGGTCAGATCTAGAAGCCATATGTCTTCCCATTATGATGCAGGGGCAGATGGAGAGCTACAGCCTGGCCGGGGCTCAGCGCTCACTCTGCTGTGGATTACCATAGCTCAGGTTTGACAGCTTCTTTTAAAGTCTGACCCGAGCCTCTCCCCAGAGCTGCCCGCACACAAACACATTGTGCAATTGCAAATTATACAGTATTCTAAACTCTGTGGAGCTCATATAAACATGACAAGGACTTGTCACAGCTGACAGGATAGAGACAAAGTGTCTCAGCACTGTCTCCAGCTCAAGGAACATCTAGAGACAGAATGAAAGAGACGAAGCATCATTTTCGACAAGTTTAACAAGAGGTTTCGCCATCAGAGAACAAGTTTCAACCTGCCAGTGTGAGCGATGCCTGACGTAAGCCAGAGAAGTCAAAGAAACTTCTTGATTAAATACATGATAAGAGCCGTGACTTTGGACGATTCATGGAAAGATGTCAGAACCTTCTACACAGCAGAGTGAAATGAAAGCAGACAGTTGGTCTGCAGTTTTTCTCTTGCCCAACAGAAAAATTTCCACCTGACTGTCCTCTGACTCTGCACGATTTGTTACTTTCACTTTTAGATCTATGTGGTTTTGAATAATGTAGATTTCACCAGGAGATTGTTTTTAGGATAGATGTGTGGAAATTATCAGAGTAATAAGAAATTTTGAACACACAACGCATAAAACTCAACTTCTGTACATTTAACTGCTTCATTGAGTATTTAACCCTTTAAAGAGGGGGTATTCTGCTTCAAAGAGTGTATTCTACTTTCCCAAATTGTAAACTTGTAAAGTACCAATGCTGGATATGCAGATTTTCAAACCCCTACAAATTAATTTGTTGTAGAAATCCTTGAATCTGCCTGTGAATTGATCAAAACACTCCGTTTTATGAATGGCACAATCTTAACAAGATTTGCTGAGGTCATTACATGAGGCAGTTCTCTGGAGGAGCAGGCGTCGAACACCAAGGTCTATGCACTGCTCCATCTTTAGAGAGCTGGCCGATCATAGGGAACTGGGGTTGTGGAGCCAGGAGCCTTAAAGAGATGGCAGCCAATACGAAGCCTTTCAGACAGAGACTGAAAACAAGGGTTTTCTAAAACAACAGGAAGAGCATTTAGGATTCTTTTAGCTGAAAAATACAAAAAGCTACAGAATTAAGACTGAAATAAAATAAAATACCCAATCCTTAAATCAGTGGTCTGATTTTTCGAGGACAAGAGGTCTCCCTGATAATATTTGACTCTGGGTAGAAATTTGAATGTAAAAAAAAATCCACCTACAGTACAGGTCAAAAGTTTGGACACACCTTCTCATTCAATTTGCGTTTTCTTTATTTTTATGACTATTTACTGGACTGACTGACTTCATATCTTAAAGTAATGATGGTCTCTCGTTTTTCTGTAGTTAGCTCATTGGTTCTTGCCATAATATAAATTGTAACTGTTGTCCAATAAGGCTGTTAGCTGTGTATTAACCTGATTACTGCACAACATAACTCCACTGATAAAGCCAGAAATTCCAGTAATTAACCCTGATAAGGCTCAGCTGTGAAGTGAAAACCATTTCAGGTGACGACCTCTTGAAGAATGCCAGAAGTGTTTAAAGCAGTAATCAGAGTAAAGGGTGGTTATTTTGAAGAAACTAGAATATAAAACATGTTTTCGGTTATTTCACCTTTTTTTGTTAAGTACATAAATCCATGTGTTCATTCAAAGATTCTGATGCCATCGATGAGAATCTACAATGTAGAAAGTCATGAAAATAAAGAAAACGTATTGAATGAGAAAGTGTGTCCAAACTTTTGGCCTGTGCTGTATATTGATGTGTTGTCTCACCAATAGCAGAGCTCACCTGACCTCACCTCTGACCCTCCGTTTGCTATAAGAAGCACTCTCCTTAAGGTGAAACTGCTCTTAAAGCTGTAATGCTCAGATGTGTTTAGGAGCAGATTCCATACATTAGCAGCTCGTCTGTTGACACAAAGCCAATACATGCTTAAACACTCTTGCATGCTGTGTGTGCAGCCTGTGGACAGGTGAAGTCATGTCTGCAAGAGCTCCTCCTACCATCATGGAGGCAAAACAAGTCAACCACAAACAGTGCAATAGAGGTGATGCCTTTACAAATATTTACAAGCATAACAAGAAATGACTTAATAATTTCAGGCAGTGACTGTGCTAACTGAAGTACAGATGGGTTTTAGAAAACAGGACTGAATCAGGACTGTAAAGGATAGACACTCAGACACTTTACTGTTCCCCAGGGGGATTCAGGCACCCAGTTGCAGCTTGCAGGACTAATGACAGCATGAGGCATCTGTCACACCCAACACCACCTGCTCCCCCTCCAATCTTTATATTAACCAAACAAAAACTAAAACTGAGCCTGAAAGAATGAGATGTACAAAAACGTTTACAAAATTTAAAGCTGCAGTGAAACCAAATTAGGAAATGGAAAATATAGATCTGTGTCTGAAAAAAGCTCTCAGAAAGTCTCTCTGATAAAACAAGTATGTGATTTAGTCTCCTTCAGTCTAGTAGAAGTCATTTTGAGGGAAGTGAAAGTCAGCTTCCCTTAAAACACTCAAGTGAAAGCCTCAAAATGTCTGATACTTCCTGTACTCGAGAAACAGAAGCTTTCTCTGACTGTCAGCTGTTACATTCCCTGGTGCTCATTAGGGGAAGAGGGGTTAGAAGAAAAAAAGAAGAAATGGAAGCCAGTTATAAGCAAAGGTCAAAGATATGTCACAAAACAAGGGAAAATGGACAACTTAAAGTCAGCTTCTGTCAAAAGACAAATAGAAGCAGACAAAAACCAATCATTTTTACTGGATAAATTTAACAGATGTAGGAGATACACTTCACATTAGAGGCCCTAGGAAACAGTAGGCTCTGTTAAGATGTCTAAGAGGAGGTAAGCAACTTCAAGTCAAGAAATTCAGAGGTGGTGCCTCTTATCTTAATCCCCATCTAGTTATTCAATCTAAAGCAAATAAAGCAAACAGGAACATATTTGAATACATGGACCTCTAATGAGGTAAAGGAATAATATATAAAAAAAAAACTTGACATGGAGTGAAAGTACTGCTATAAAATCCTTTTTTTGCTTGTTTGGATAGGTTTATAATTCTCCTTTGAGATTTTCTGTAATGAAACCACAGCATTGTATCACAGCCACAGTCATTTTTTTACCTACTGGTCTGTTAATTTTGCAAAACCTGAAATCAAAGCAAGGGTTCAGTGTTGTTTGTAAAAATCCCCTTACAAGACTTTAAATGAGCCACATTCACCTGACTCAATTGGCCAAGTTTCTTGTAATAAAAAAGATATTTCAGTACAAGAGAAGTAAAATGTTATATGTTATATGTTATATGTTATATATATAAATGTTACCCCACTGACAGATGTTTTTAACTCTTCACAAGCAAACAGACGTCATTCTTGTCCCTTAGATATACCTTGAGATAAGACATTTCCTGGACTTGTCAGGTGAATTTGGCCAATAAGGATGATCACACTATTTTTCTTATTAGAAATAGGACACAAAAGTGATTACACTTCAGTTTTTGAGTTGTGTTTTTTTAAACAATTTAAGCTTTTGACTTTCCTTTCATTTGGAGTTTCTTTGGATTCTTCATAGAAATGTTTCTAACCCACATCAGTCACGTCTGTTTAAAAAAATGAAGCCAAGTCAACCTCCATCCTGTTCCACCTTGTTTCCTTTACCCCATTAGAGGTCCATGTATTCACATATGCTCCTGCCCAAGCTCCTGTCATTCACTGCAAGCTTGTCTGGATCTGTGTGATCAAAATCTGAAATAATCCAAGTCTTTTACTTTGAAACTGTCGTCAGTATCGTAAACAAAAGAAAAAAGAAACTCATTGCCCAACCAAAGCGAAAAGAAAGGTGTAAAGCCTTAAAGCTCTGAGTCAGTGGAAAGATCTTGCCAAAGACAAAGCTAGTTTGAGTCAAAGTAGGAGGCAGAGTTATGTAACCCTCTTATCTCACACTTTGCTTACAGGTCAAACACCTCTCTGATAATGTGACCTTTGCTCTCCCCTCCAGGAGTGTGTCTAAACTGTGAAGGGAACACGCAGGGATCCAACTGTGAGGAGTGTAAGCCTGGTTTCCTCCGCAGCCCTTCAGCCGCACCGACCGAAGCCTGTGCACCATGTCCCTGCTCCAACTCCAGCTCCACCGGCACCTGTCACACCGGTCAGTGCCTGCTGCACACACACTCACAGAGACTGCCTGTTTTATTTCAGTGTTACAGAGAGAAATCACATTTCTTTGATCTGAAAAATCATTAATGTTATCCTCCAAACATTCTTCAGTCAGACCACTCAGTGTCAGTTCTGTAAAAATATCAGCGGTGCAAGATGCTGCCCATTTAGACAGGACGATGGGCCTCATTCACCAACAGTGCATACGCACAAATTTGTGCCTAAATTGTGCATATGAACGTTTGACACACAAATCTGTGAGTCATCACTATTTTCTTACTTGAATTTCTTCTTACTTTGCGAACAAATTGAGAACCTCATCAGACAATGCGTACACACAAATAATGAATGATTACCCCTCTAAAAAACTGAAAACACACTCTTTCAACTGAAATGAGAACATTTAGAAACTGCTTTCAGTAAAAGATAAAAGTCTAGATAAAATAGAATCCATTAATAAAAACTACATTGGCTAAATTTATTAAATAACCATGAAACTGACAACTTTCACCCTCATCATTCTAACATTGAATCTTAAATAAAATACTTGGTTTACATTAAAAGTATTATCATGTGCATATCAGAATGTCACATTTTTACATTAAATAAATCATCACTGTTCTGACAAACCATAAATGTGTGGCAACTGGATGAAGATGTACAATAATTTGCTTCCTCTAATGACTTAACACTTTCACTGAGCAAATGACTCACACACAGCTCCATTGTTCACTCAGACTTTGCAAAAATATCCAGCTGCTGTTTTTAATGTGTCATTTATGTTTGGGATACCCCAGTACGGTTTCTCTGACAGCACCAAGGAGAGTTAACTGATCGTTTATAGCCTCACTGGTCACGGCGCGCGTCTGTCAATGAGACTCTCAGTGAGGAACCAGGAGAATGAGCTGTGTGGTTGATGATAACAGTGCAGAAGTGCGCGTAGTAGAAGTGGATGGCTGATGATATAAATGTCCTTATATAGATGTGTGCCATGAATCACATGGTGGTGTAGCATATTTTCTTATTAGGGTTGTCACAGTATGAAAATTTAAGCTCACGGTTATTGTGTCCAAAATTACCACGGTTTTCGGTATTATCGCGGTACTTTAAAAAAAAAAATGTGTTCAATATGTTCGGAAAGCACTGATAGACCTTAACAAACTGATATAGTTTAAAACAATGTCACAGTGTTCATTATATCTTGAAATTAGGGCAAAATCTTGTCATAAGTGCAATTTTTAACATCGATGGAAGAGTTCAGCATGTAAACAGCTGATTTGTCAGAAACATTTCCAGTAAGTTTACATTATACAAATCCAAACATTCAAGCTGTTCTAGTGCATTTTCAGATGCAGGTGCATAAACAGAGTGTTTTCTGTTGGTTTGCTAAAGTGTCTGCTCAAGATGGGAGCAAAAGCACTGTGTTTTATTTTGAAATGACAGGATGCTTTGTTTGTTTTGTGTCTTTTTCCTGTTTGGTACAATCAAGCAGTAACCTCTGGTCTGAAAAAAAAGAGACAACACGGAGGTGGTAAAAAGCTGCTGTTCCTCGAGTCACCGCTTGAGGCTGGCTCCGGAAGTACCGGAAACCACATACACAAGAAAAAAAGCCCTAAATATTTTCATATTTATAATAGAAATATAACGATATGCAGGATACCCCCTCTTTAAGTTACTTTAATTTACAAAGGAAGTGGGAATTATTGGTTATTTTGCAGAAAAAAGAAACAGAATAGGATGGATTTTTTAAATTAATCTTCACACAAGCAGATATTTATTCATCCCGTTGCAGCAGCTTCAGTTACTCCTCTTTATACAAGGTGACCAGTGAGCCTTCAGGGCTTAGTTGATAGAATTATTTTATAAACAAAAATGAGTTTATATTATATTTGCCTCAGAACTAAGTTTTCTGAGTCATTTAGAACCAGAGTTAAACAAACAATTCTCCAGCACAGAAAATAAAAGTCACTCTGAATTTTTCTGAACTGACATCATGTGAGAAACAAGCCACTGGAGCAGGACTCCTTTATTTAGTGGTTTGGAGAGCTGTTAGTTATGGTGCACAACTCTCCCTAATGAGACCTGTGTGCATGACTGTTTGCGTCACTATTTTTTTTTCAAAAAGCAGATTTGTTAGTCTGGGTTTGCTCTTACAGCTGTGTTGTGTGAGGTATGGGTTTCTCTCTCTCAGGCTTCAACCAGCTTACTTAGCTGTACAGAACTCACCGAGCCACTGCAAGAAGAGAGTCTGTATTACTTTGGAAAGAAATCAACGAATAGATGAAGTGGTATAAAAGATAACCTCCTCGAAAATTGGAAATAAGCTTGCTGTGTGACCCCACCTTCTCCACCTTCAAGCTTCAGCTGTCCTACTTCCAGCACAGCACCCAGGGGTCTCTTCAGGGTTCAGATCTGGGTTGGAGGAGTATCTATGAAAATTCTCTCTTGCCCAAGTCACTGTGCCGTAACAAGTAGCTGTAGGCTCACTGTAAGAGCAGCCAGTAACGCGCTGTGTTCAACATCAACCTTTTTGTTCGTGTTGCTGCCTGTCTCTGGAATGTCAGACTTTCTTAGGGTAGGCTGCATGTTTCTCCTTGTCCTGTTGAGATTTCTGAGACTGCTGCTGGAAACTTAAGTCAATTACTTTCAGTTACTAGGATCCAACTAGCGGTGGGGGGAAAAACTGATTCATGTAAGAATCTCGATTCTACTCACTTACGATTCTGAATCGATTGATAAAATCCAAAAATCAAATTTTTATAATTATTTTTTTTAACCAGCGTTGCCTCCATCTCTCAGCTTAAAGCCTCGCATCCCCCGTTTAGTGCAGCGGTAAGAGTATCCTCTACCACTAGAGATACTGGAACTCACATCCACACACAGATCAGTGTTTATTAATCTGAAATGCAGGTGGAGGGTATAAACTCAAATCCCACACCAAGACGGAGTTTGTACACGCAAGTTTCATATCAGACGAGAGTGCAGCGCAGTGAGGAAGAGCCGTCTGAGCGGAGGTCATATGAGTGCAGTGCGTTTTCAAATGGACCCAAAGGAGGTTCATAGATTAATATTTAGATAGTTACAATAGATAGGACACCAAGAAAGTGTCTAAGATTTCACTGTACTGCTGCCAATCTATACTCTTCTGGATATTCCGACTAAATGTGTGAGACCTGAAAGTCTGAGGAAATGGGTTGTTTAATGGTTGGTTGGTAAAGGGGACCACCAGAGTTCAGCAGTCTTACAGTTTCGGGAAAGAAGCTGTTCCTCAGTCTGGTGTGTCAGTGATTGTGTCTGCCTCAACCCCCTCCTCTGCCTGTATGTTGAGGTTTTGGTTGACTCGGGTCGTTTCTGGGCAGAGAATAGGCGTGGTGACCAGCCAATCACATTGCACCCAGTGCCCAAGTGACTTTGCGTGTTGATGATAGCATGTGGGAGAAGCTATCACCAGCAGGGTATAAGTGGCTGTAACAGAAGAAGAATGATACAATATTTTCAGGATATCTCATTTACCTGCAGAAAGTCAGGTGTATAGCTCTTGAGTCTCCCCAAATAAAAACATGATACTGCAAGTGCTTGCTGAGCTGGTGAGCGTGTTCACTTGGCTTCTGCTGAAGGTAGTGGGCGTGCACTGTTGCTGGCACTGAGAGAAGGAGCCCAGTTTAGATGTTGTGTTAACCAACAGAAACCAAAATTCCTGCAGACCCTACCTTTAAATTAATTCAATTTACTTGTACAAAGGCAGCAGGAAGCATTTGCCATTTTTGCAAGAAAGCGAGAAACAATGGAATGAATTGATTTGTTAGATTTCATACAAGCAGGTATTTTGTTAATCCTCCTGTTGCAGCAACTTTAGTTACTTCTGTTTATTTACTCCGGTGAATGTGGCGTTTATGGCCTAAATTATCATCTCCTTCAGTCACAGGATTCATCACACTTTCACAAGGACTTTCTCAGGTCCCATCTTAGATTGATCGCTGCAAAAATTAGAAAGGCAAATGTGTGAAGACAGTTTTTAATAAGCACAAAACAAACACAAGACAAGTCCAATTTTAGCTCATGAGTGAATATTCCTGAAACGCAGAAAGTGGCTAAAGAAGGACCCAGATGGGTTGTATGAACAGGACAATAATGCCAAGTTTATCGGCAGACATATAGTTGAACAAAGTCTTTATCTCCTATGTGAAGTGAATGAACTGAGTTGTGTTACTCCCAAGCGGCAACCTCGGTCTGAAAAAATGAGAGAACATGAAAGTGCTAAAAAGCGGCTGTTCCTTGAGTGACCGCTTGAGGCTGGCGCAGGAATACCGGAAGTCACTTACACATGAATGCAAAGAAGGCCATTTTCAGAGCCTAAATTAGCGTATTTGAAACCTGGTACAAACTCTGTCTCCCGTTTGTATTGCTAATTTAGCGATAGGCACACACTGTGAGGGGGGTGAATATTTTTCTAACTCAGACGTTTGGAAGATATTAAGATCGAGAGCTTGCCCAATCAGAGCCACAGCTCAGATCACGAGGCTGACGGGCGCCCAACAGCTGTGAGTTTGGGCACTTTTACTTCTAAATACCTCCAAGAAGAAGAGAAAAATACTGATTTCTCATTTCTCTGCTAAATTTCATGAGCCGGCGTGGTGTTATAATAGGGATTCTGACTTGCCGTAGACCAATCTGGTCCAGTCTGACCAGATCTGGGAGCCAGGAATTAGCTCCCAGATCTTTCTAAAATAAGAAATAACTTATTTTAGCACTGATAAAGTCATTTTAAACTGTGGATTGTGATCAGGCATTTATCAAAGTATCAGACTTTTTAAAGATCACCCAGAAAGTCCTCACAGGGAAACATCAAAACATCAAAAGAAAGGAAAATATTCTTACATAACATGCATAGTTTATAATAATACTTTCAAAGTTTTTTGTTCGTAAATGGACAGAAAGAAGCTTTAAGTGCAATTCACCTGAGCTTTTTTTGCAATTTGTTTTGCTTTTATGGACTGAGCAGTTGAAGAGAGACTAATGAAGAAAGACATGCAGCACAATGTTGTTGCTTGATGTTGACTGAAACCACTGGGCTCTTAAAAACACTCTCTAAAGTGAGTTAGCTGCATTGATTTGCAATTTTCTGTGTCAGGGAATTAGCCATGATGTGCTAATTATAGCATGAGCAGGACAGGGGGATGTGTATACAATGACATCCTGATTGTCAGAATAGTTACAAGTGAGTTCCAGTTCATTGATTAATATTTCACTTCAAAGTTAATACGGCAGACAGGACACCCAGAGCCTCCCGTAATACAAATTCTGGACTGATTTTGAGTCAGACTCATTCCACTAAAATCCAGGGAGAAATCTTGTCTTGAGTCAGTGTTAGGCCCAGATTATCTAGTCATAAGAGGGATGGAGACTTAAACCTCCTGAATGAGTCACTGACCCATCAGGATGGCTGCTCTTGGCTCTAACTTGCTTAATTTTGAGGATTTAAAACCAGCAGGATTAAGTTGTACTTTCTGACAAAGCTGGTATGAGATTAATTTAGATAGCTTAATGTTGTTTATGGCTAATAAGTCATTTGGAGTCCTCTCTCTAGTTCTCACAGAAGTATGTAGTGGATTGTTCAGGAAGTGGCTTGGTTGTGTTTCCTCTTCTACCACATCAGTCTCACTTCTGTTTTGCATGTGCTGCAGGAATTAAACAAAGTCATTGACTAAATGGTGTAATAATATTCTCGAAAGAGTGTGAAACACAAATAAGCAAATGTGGGCATGTGATGGAAGTGCAGTTCATGTCCGTCTCTGTTGCAGATTTAGAGTAAAAGTAACACTATATTACAGTGTATACAGTTGTGCCTAAAAGTTTACACCCCTCTCCAGCTGAATTTTCTGATTTTTTGACCTTTTATCAGAAAATATGAATGATAACACAAAAACCTTTCTGTCACCCATGGTTAGAGGTTGGGTGAAGACATTTATTAACAAAAAACTGTGTTTACTCTTTTTAAATCATAATGACAACAGAAACTTCAAAAAGACCCTGTTCATCTTTTCATACACACACACTGATTACAAGCAATTAGATCACAGGTGAGGATGGTTACCTTTTTTTTTCCTTTAAAAACCACGGTGGAACATATGTTAGTACAAAATTATGTTTGTGTCGCATTACAGATGACATGCACACACTCTGGTGCAGCTATTCGGCACAGCTGTGTTATAACATTCACACCCACTATGAGTCTGTACTCGGGTCCGTATAAAAGGTAACCAAACTGAGTAGAGTCGAGTCGAGTTGAGTAGGGCTGGAATTGTATAGTGGAAAAGGGCCACTATATATATATATATATATATTGTTGGCACCCCCTTAGATTTGTGGGTAACTCATTTAATTTCAAGCAGGTGATGCTTGTTTAAACTCAGCTGTGGTGAGTAACAGGTGCTGGTAATATAGAAATCACACCTGACATTCGTGAGAATGTATAATAGTTGTCTCAGCCTTTGTGTTGTGAGCCTCTGTGTATCACACCAAGCATGGAGAAGAGAAGGAAGAGCCGAGGAGTGTCTGAGGACTTAAAATGCAAAATTGTTGAAAAATATGATTAATCTCAAGGATACAAGACCATCTCCAGAGATCTTTAAGTTCCTTTGTCTACTGTGTGCAATATAATCACAAAGTTTATTACCACTAGAACTGTGACTTATCACCCTGGATGAGACCAGAAGAGGAAAATTGACAAAAGAATGCAAAACAGGATAGTTTGATTGGTGGATAAACATCCTCAGTCAACTTCCACACAATTTCAAGCTGTCCTGCAGACTCAGGGAGCAGAAGTTTCAGCTCTGTGTATACGTCATTATCTGATGCCCCTTTTCCACCTAACTGGTGCTAGTGCTAGTTCCAGGCCAGTGCCTGACTTAGCCGCAGTTCTTTTTGTCTCCACCAGCAAAGAACTGGCTCCAGGAGCCAAAAACTGGAGCTTAGCAAGCACCAACTCTTTGCTGAGCAATGCACCAACTACGTCAACTACATATTTCTGTCTTGTTCACAACTTTCCCCTACTCTCTGCAGTTTTGCTCAGATGAACACAGACACACACGTGAGGGCGCACACACACACACACACACACACACACACACAAACACACACACACACAAAGATGAGTGGACTTCATATAGCAGACAGAATAGTCACAACTACCACACGTAATGCAGGAAATAATCTCTGCTTTTTGTACACTACGGGGCCATCTAACTGGAGATAACAACACTGAAGGTGTTTCCCCTGCTCCAAGTGGCTGCAGCAGCCACCTGAAGGCTGTAAACTGAGGGGAAACGTCTGCAGTGACAAAGTGACGATAGATCAGGTCTTTATCATCTTCTTTCATTCAACAAACTAGAAAGCTTTATGATATATTTTTCACTTCACATGACAGGATCATTTCTGTCTTATTATTGCGCTTTCAAACTTTCTCTCTCTCTCTCCTGAAGCATAGTTTTGCCCCGTCGAGGCGCGCAAACAAGCACACAAACATGTGCACGCACATACTCACCCACACACACACACACACTCATGCACGCACGCACGCACACATAAACACTAACGAGCTCACTCCGCAGACAGAGAACAACCAAAAGTAACACAGAAATTAATATGTGGTTTTTTCAAGCATCGACTCGGCACTCGCTGGTGGAAAACCAAACAGGTTCTTTGGAAGAACGGGATTAGAACCAGCTAAGCACTAGCACAAGCACCTAGGGGTATGGCGACACACTCAGCTCACGAGACGCGACGAGACACGATACTGGGTTCACAAGATGGAGACGAGACAAGCTTTTCACATAACTTTTAGAATACCAATTATATCCTCTAGGTATCCAAAGTGCTGCCACCAGTGCCAGATCACATGGTAGAAATATGCGACCAGCTTTAACAATACAAGCCCAAATGGTGACCTACTAGATTGTGTAAATGAGAGACCTGTTGGTAACAACATGAATATACATTTCTTTTTGTTTGCAGTAAAGTTACACCGAAAGTAGTCAACTTGAAAGCTTGAATAATGTAACTTTTGAAACTTCGATAGAAAATACATACTCATTATGCATAAATAACAGCAAATTGACAAATAACAGGCAACATAGTAAGTTTGAATAACATATTTTTCTTACATATTTAAAAGGTTAATAAAGAATAAATGATTAAAATAACTGTTTATTAATAACGTGTTATTGTAATTGATACAATGATACAATTTCTTTGTTTTGACTCTGTTTGCTTATTGTTATTCTACATTTTGAAAAATAAACAGTTTTCAATATTTCAATTCAAAAGCTACAGGACAGGGTTCCTGGGCAGTCTTAAAAAGTCTAAAAAAATGTCTTGAATTCATGTATCAGAAAATAAGGCCTTAAAATGTCTTAAATATAAGACCTGGCCTTTGATAAACGTCTTTCTGCTCCTTTTTGAAAATGTAAAAGAAGGTAAAATTAGCAATTTAAAAGTGTCTTTGTTTTATTTTATTTTTGTTTTGTTTTGCTTTAATTGGAAAGGTTCTTTTCCTTAGATTCAATGCAAAATTACAAATTTTGACTGTGTGCTCGTGTTATTCTTTTACATTTTTCAAAATCAACATTTTCATTCATTCATTCATTCATTCATTCTTTCTTTCAAATGCGTCACTCAGAGGTCTTAAATTTGTCAAGACAGGACTTGTTATTAATATTCCTTTCTTTTTCTTTTTCTCCCTGGACTTCTCGAGAAAACGATATCAAGGGGCTACGCTGATATAAGTCGGTTTTTGCATGCTAGAAAGCCAGAGTGTGACTATGGGTCACTGTATGAACTTGTACATACAGCTGTTTCACCAGAGAACACTGAGGATCACGTTATGTTCATTAAACAGACAAAAAGTAAACTTGAATGGGTTTCATTGAGTGACACACGTTAAGGTTGGATTGTAATACAGCAGGATCCTCCAACCATCACTTGTATTTATGGTGTTTTTGGTCTTAAATTTCATTCAAGGTGGCATTAAAAAGGTCTGAAAACTCTTAAATGTGACTTACTGAAAGCTGCAGATACCCTGCAGGAGGAGACACTCATCTGCTTTTATTTTACTGAGGCATGGAGAGTTCTGCATGCTGACAATCTGTGCTGTTTCATAGGAGTGTTTTGATTGACTGTGTATCTATGGTTGATTTACAGAGAAGCAGAATACCTGCTCTGGAGTAAATACTTGTGGTAGTTCGCGTTGCTGTTGTGATGCATCCTGACTTCGAAAACTATTTAAAAGAAACCTTGAGTCTGAGCCCAGCTGAAGGTGTGATCTGGTTTATTTGTGTTTTAACAGGGAAATCCTATCCCAAGACTTTAATTAGAGTGTGGCCAGGAGCCACGTTACGCCATGTTGTGCACGTCCTCAGCAACTTCTGTTTTCAGTTCACCTGGCTAACATCACACTGCGACAAGGGGGCTTCGATCACAGCTCATCCTCGTCAAATGGCAACTGAACCCTCTCTGCAAACTGCCTCCTGAGGTTTCCATTTAGCCCTGCATCACTGCGTTCGCTTTGCATGGTTATCCCTCATTATGTTCCCTCACCTCGCTCCTCCTCTGGACCATTCATTTGCTGGCGGCACATACGCCTCTCTGCATGGCGGCCTGCATGGCAACAGCCATGTATGGATGCACTTAGACTGTCAGGTTATATTTGCTTGTTCTCAGCGGAGGTTGAACAACATGGGAGGGGACGGAAAGGACACAAACTGGGCTGTGCTGAGCTGGGACAGCATGAACACAGCTGGGCCATTTCAGCGCCACTCAGGCAGCAACAGACGAGGGGGATGGGCAGCATCACATCCTCTGTTTATACAGAAAAACCATAGGAAGAGCCCGGAAATGAGGACATGATCGTAAATGTCCTCAGAGCTGCTCTCATGATGATGGTGTGTGTGTGGCTGTGGAGGATGTTTTCAGACTAAACTGTGGATGGAGGAGCAGCCCTCATGGAGAGGTTTCCTGACGACAGTGGCAGATAAGGAGGTGCCACAGAGACAAGGCTGGAGGAGATACGATATTAAGGAGATATGTGTTGATGAGGCCTGCAGTGAGTGAACACTCTCCACACTGACACAGAGAGAGGTGAAATGGAGCATTGCACCAGTTCAGAATGTGGGTCACACATGTTAAATCAGGCTTGTATGATTGTATCTGTGCTCATCGTTCATGGTAAGATGGCGTGGCTCACTCTCTGGATCCCCAGTCACTTTCTGTTGCTCTGCATCTTTCTTCCTCTGGTGCTGAGGTGTCTCTCCGTACCCGCCGCGTCAGGTATCACCAGGCCGCTTATGTGTGTCATAGCAAAGTGGATGATGATGGCAGACGGAGAGGTCGTGTCCTCTGGCCTTCATGCAGTTCATGTTTCCTCCTGGTAATGTAACGCAGCAGGCCGGTCGCCTTTGAGCCTCAAACAGAGGTTAAATCAAGATTATCAGAAGCAGCCTGTTCAGGGCTGGGATACAACACAGTCATGTGACTGAGACCAACATCTAGACCAGAGATTCCCAACCTGTGGGCCACGCCCCCCTGGTGGGCGACCAAGGTATTGCAATAGGGCTGCCAAATCATTTCCAGAATAGTTTGATTTGTGTGTGTGTGTGTGTGTGTGTGTGTGTGTGTGTGTGTGTGTGTGTGTGTGTGTGTGTGTGTGTGTGTGTGTGTGTGTGTGTGTGTGTGTGTGTGTGTGTGTGTGTGTGCGTGCGTGCATGCGTACGTGTGTGTGAAAAGGCTTTTAACCTTAGGGATACCAAGCAGTTTCTGATGGTTTTCTGTTTTTCCCCCATTTTTACTAACTGTGGCCTCATTTTTCTCTACAAAGTGAACTCTTGCACCTCGATGGGTTCATGCAGATTCAAAGGATTTTTGAAGTGTGACCATATTGTGTATATTCATCATTTAGTTTTTCTTTCCTTGTTTTGCAGAATTAAGCACACTCAAACAGTTGTTTTTCTGTACATTTTCAAAGAGGACATGAGAATCAAGTCGATGTTGATGAACTTCATTTCCGCTCTGTTAACACGTTTTTGACATCACTCATGATACAGTCAAGTACTCGGGAGACTTGAGAATCTGACAATTTCAACATTTGTTTTGCAGGTTTTGAATTGGACAAGTAATTTATAGATGCTTGTCATTTAAAAGTAATATTTTTTTTGCTACCGCCAGCAGGTTTGGTTTACCAAAGGGTTAAAATATTCTACAAATATTGATGTCAATTTTAAAAAGTGCCCTGGTCAGGCATTATATGGCTTCTGTTTTTACGGAGTCGGAGGTGGGCTGTGGAAATTTTTGAGACTTAAAAGTGGGCCCTGAGTTGAAAAAGGTTGGGAACCACTGATCCACACCAATGGAAGGCGGTTATCTGTGTCTAAATCATTCAGCACTCAGGACTAGGCCATAGAGGGGACCAGATTCTGAACACAGAGCATCAGAGGAGAAGAATCAACCAGAATGAAACAGTGTGGCTTTATTTTCTGTGGTCCACAGTTAATCAGCCTTTAAAGGGATATGAAATGCTGCTGAGGCTGGTGTCCTGTAAGCTTTACCTTTGTCCTGAGTTGTTGTGGCGTCATGTTACCAGGAACCGGAGGTTGCAGGAGAAAGCTGACCCCTTTGGCGATGTACATGCTCTGCAGATGAAGCATGATGCTCCAGTTTTAGACTCCTGCCTGGCCTTTAAAAACCTGATGGGGTCAGTGTGTGATATCAACAGAAAACAGACAGGAACAAGCAGTAAAAATGGAGAGAATAGAGCAGAAGGAAATGATTGGACATTTTTTGCGGATTGTTTGTTCTCTCAGCCTTTGTTTTCCCCTCAGTCCTTCTGCACACACAACAATATATATGTTTACTCCCAATTAATAACACCACATGATTAAAAATCCTGCCAACCCCGTGTCTTCCTTAGACTTAACATATCTGACCCATATCTTCACATGTAACTGTCTCAGTATATGCAAGGCAGGGCGACAGGATAAGTAATGAGTGAAGAAGGGTGTCTGTGTGTGTTTGTGTGTTTGTGTGTTTGATAATTATAGCAATAAAACTTGGAATATGTAGTTGAGGAGTCTTTCTGTCCCCTCTTTATTCCAATTACAGAGCTTTGGACATGTCAATCAGCTCTTCAACCCTGTATCAAACAACAGAATTTTCAAATTAATTGATTTATGTTTTATTTTTTATTGAAAATGTGTGCTTTGTGAAATGTACTTTGGTTTCATTTCCCTTCATGTTGAGCTGAGTGTCCCAGTCAGACACTGAGGAAGAGCGCCCTCTGTGGGTGAAACAACAGGCTCAACCAGTAGAGATGCTGTCATCTAGAGCTACCTAGTGGTCAGCAGAAATAATGCAGTGTTACAGAGGGTTTGCTTTTAAATATTATGGCAGTAATTTATTTGTTTGTTTATTTATTTGTTTATTTATTTTGTCAGTTCTGTTGAATAATGGGCCGTTTGTCTGCAGTGAATAAGTCGTCAGTTAAGGGAAAGGGTTAAATCAGGTTCATCGTCTTCTTTCTTTACATCAGACATATAAACAGAAATGCTCAGTTAATAATTTATTTACCTATATATTTTTATTTATGAGCGTATTATTGACAGGGACGGTGTGCAGCCATGTAGCAGTACTTGAGATAGCTATTAGCTCATTTACATGTGAAGTTCCCAGCAGGAAACGGAGACAAAGCCTTCTACAGAGAGTTACAAACTAACTATAATAACTATATGTGCACTCCCACAGAGAGTGCAATAGTGCAGTATTGGTGAAGAAAAATTGCATTTTCGTCCCTTTTTTCAACACTGTGAAATAATTCTTGAGAAAGACATTTCCAAATTTAAAAATCTTATTTCAAGATTTTGTGTTGAGTTAAATGAACTTGCTGCATGGACGGATAGTTTGACTTGTTAGAAGATGTTTTCTTTCCGTGTTTTAACCTTATTTCTTTTAAGCTCTTTTTGCAGAGATGTCACTGTTGAGGGTGGAAGACAATAGATGGTTTCCTCATTCATTTCCCTGAGTTTTGTCTACACTCACTGCTGTCCTTTAAAAAACATGAAAAAGCTCTGTAGCATTTCTTATGGGACCTTCAGGTTTATTTGAATCCAGCTTCCTGTTCATGCAGCAGAGCTGTTTATACACTCAATGATATTTTCACACTTTTTGTACTTGGCTTTTCATACCACAAGCTAAAATAACACTAGCTACATTCAAACACTGAACAAGCAAAGACTAGAGGTACTGGACAAGAGGACACAAGATTACCCTGACTATGAAATCCTTCAGAGGTAAAACACTCCTGTCTTAAAACATTTTGTGGGTTTTGCTGATCCTTGTTAGGTGTGTATGTGAGCCATGACCATTAAAGGAACCTATATCGTTGTGCTGCTGCTGCTGTGCAGCTTAGGGTTGTGTACATAGTTTCAAAACACTTCCCAAAGCACGATAATAAGTAAAATACACTAAATCCCCCCCAATTACCTTTTTCATGTAATCTCAATTTTAGCACAGAAATGCCTTGAGACAAGAAATAAAACATACATTGAGGAAAAAATGACTCAGTTTGAGATAATAATGATGAAGATGTGTTTTTGTTTGAACAAAAATGTGTATGACAAATATGTTTCTTTAATATTATTGCCCTTAAAATGGGTCTTGGGATGTGATATTGGTTTTGGTTTGTCTGTTCCCTTTGTCTCTCCCACATCGTTTTCACCAAAATGTTAACAGTTTCTTTTTTACTGAATATTAAGATCCACTGATTAATTGAGACAAAAACTAAATGTTTAGGCTAAATCCAAGATTCTGCCTAAAAATAAAAAACCCATAAAAAAGAAATTAAAACAAGGGTATTCATCTAACATCTGAATCAAAGAATTTAAACCTTTGCAGTGTATTTATTTTTTTCTCATTTAGAAGTTGATATGAATACTTTTATTCACATTAAGTGCCAGGCATGACTCAGAGAGCCAATTAATGACCTCTTATATCAACCTGGGAGACCCTGCCAGCTACAAAAATTAATAATCTATAAATGAGTCAGTAAATCCAGAATAGTGAGTCTTGCTCAAATTAAGTTTGTCAAGATTATATCTTACCTAAAAATAATGTAAAAAGACCTCCTTAGCTCTGACTTTCTGCAGTTTGATAAATTGGCTTTCTCTCTCTTTACAGAGATCATGTTAACTTAACAATAAATGTTTTCCTGTTTCCTTTTTTGGTGTGTGATGGGATCTAACTGTCTAGATTTTGGCTAATCAAACTGACTTCAGGTCTTCAGGATAACATTTTAACATTGTGGTCACTCTGCCCTATTTCTGTCTTTCCTCTCATACTGACAGTAACAAACAAAGACAAGACAAGCTTTAACCTTCTTCCAAACCAACCCAGCTGCTTGTTAAGGTAACAACAGAGTTGTTGTTTTCAGACTCTGATGAATCTCTTTTTTCCATACTTGTGCAGATCCCAGTGGCTCCCCGGTGTGTGACCAGTGCCTTCCCCAGTACAGTGGCCCACACTGTGATAAGTGCAGCGCTGGCTTCTTCAGATCATCCAGGGTTTGTGTACCGTGTAACTGCAGCGGGAACGCTGACCCCCTGGGCCCTGACCAGCTCTGTCACCCCGACACTGGGCACTGCCTCCGCTGCATCAACAACACCACGGGGCCCCACTGCCAGCTCTGTGCCCCGGGCTTTGTAGGAGACGCACGGGCACATAACTGCACACCTTCAAGTAAGAAAACACAGCATGGTACTCTTTGCTTCAACATCAGGATACTCAACATCATAGGCACATTTGTCATTCTCCTGTGGGAGGAAATAAGAAACAATCCCTGCTTGAGACTAGCAAAGTATTTTTTTAATACAGAGCAGCTGCTTTACATTAAATATTAAGGTATATAAACATTTTTATTTCATCTATTTCATACAACGATAAATAAAACATACTGAGCATTTAAATGAAAAAAGGCTTTAGTTGGTTTTGATGTGACTGAAATCTGTGAATGACTTTTTAAAGATCATAAAAGTTTAAATAAAAAATCAACTCAGAGCTCATTTCTAACCTTTTCACTGGCATATTGTAAAACTAGAGATGTAGTCATTGGGTGATGCAAATAAATGAATATGCACAGTAATAGCCCGTGGACCTCATGTGCCTGGCACTGGCAGAAAGCTTAAATGTTGTAAAATGATTGTGCCATTGTTCTTATATTTTACAGTATCAGCAGTACATGCAAGGCAAATATATGATAATCTGCTTAGTCTTACAAAATTAGCAGCATTTGCCTGAAAATGCAGAAAGATGCCCTTTATTGAGATGATTAAAGACAAAAATGATGAACTGAAAGATGAGACACAGCACGTCCACAGGTGTGTTCAGGGAGTCTATCTGACCGGGTCTCTGTTGTGCTCACTCCACTGGCTTTATCCTATGGTGTGGTTTGGTTTACTGTTGGCAGGCTGTCCTTCATGGAGATCTTGATGTGTTGTTGGAGGTTGACCAGAAGAGGGAGTGTGAGCTCCATGAGATCTGTGCCTGTATTTCAGTCTAAACGAGAGTGATGAAACTGTTGTTATCAGCCTTCAGCTTTCAGTTTAAAAACAAAATACCACCGAATATTGCATCATATAGCATCATGTCAGATAAAACCACTTAATATTAGACCCCTCTCCAGCTTTCAACTTCTCAGTACATCCGAAATACTCAACCTCATCTGTAATTCCAAGCCCTCTACCTGCCAGCTGGACCCTCTTCCCACACCTCTTGTCAAATCCTGCCTCCCCTCATTTCTGCCATTATCCACTCCTCACTCTCTTCCAGTACTGTCCCTTCTGCCTTTAAAACTGCTGCTGTCACCCCCATCCTAAAAAAAAACCCAGCTCAGATCCCAACGACTTCAATAATCTTCATCCCATTTCCAACTTGCCTTTCATCTCCAAAATTCTTGAAAAAACTGTCTCCTCTCAACACCATGCCCATCTCACCCTCAATAGCCTCTAGGAACCCTTCCAATCTGGTTTTTGCCCCAGTCACAGCGCAGAAACTGCCCTTATCAAAATCACCAATGATCTCCTCACTGCAGCTGACTCCGGTTCACTCTCCATTCTCATCCTCCTTGATCTGAGTGCAGCCTTCAACACCATCTCCCACCCCATCCTCCTCCACAGACTCTCCTCATTAGGCATCTCTCAAACCCCCCTTCAGTGGTTTCACTCATACCTGACAGGCCCCACTCAGTTCGTTCAACTCAGGACCTTCACCTCTGACCCCTCCCCAGTCACCACAGGTGTGCCCCAGGGCTCTGTCCTGGGGCCCCTCCTCTTCATCACCTACCTCCACCCCCTTGGTCACATTTTCCGTAAGTTCAACATCTCCTTCCACTGCTTCGCGGATGACACCCAGCTCTACCTCTCCAGCAAGTCAAACTCCACACTCCCTCCCCCCTCCCTTACCTCCTGCCTTACTGAAATAAAATCCTGGTTCACCTCAAACTTCTTAAACTAAACGGCAATAAAACAGAATTTTTACTAATTGGTTCCAAATCCACCCTCCCCAGAGTCAACAGCTTTTCCCTCTCCATTGACGGCTCCTCTTTGTCCCCCTACCCTCTGGGTGTCATCCTCGACAGTACGCTATCTTTCCAGTCACACATCAATGACATCACCAGGTCTGCATATTTCCATTTACGCTCCACAAATCGTCTCCGCCCCTCCCTCACTCCCCACACCGCCGCCATCCTTGTCTACAGCCTCGTCACCTCCCGCCTGGATTAATGCAACTCTCTTCTTTTTGGTCCCCCTCCAAAATCACTCCACAAACTCCAGCTGGTTCAGAACTCTGCCGCCCTGATCATCTCAAAAACTCCCTCTTCCCACCACATCACCCCTGTCCTTCAACAACTCTACTGGCCCTCCATCAACCAAAGGATCATTTACAAAATCCTCATGTACACATATAAATCCATCCATAACCTGGCCCCTCCATACCTGTCTGACCTCCTTCATGTCAACACCCCTCCTTGCATCCTCAGATCCTCCTCCTCCCTCCACCTCACTGTACCCTCTGCCCGCCTCAGTACTATGGGGAGCAGGGCCTTCAGTCGCTCTGCTCCCCAGCTCTGTAACTCACTGCCCCTGGATCTCCGTAACTCTGCCACCCTCCCTATCTTCAAATCCAAACTCAAAACCCATCTGTTCAGAACCGTCTACCTACCTTAACCCTTACATGTCCCCCACCTCATTGTTTGTATGTTGTTGTTTTAATTCTATCTTTTTTTTTGTTCTGCTTTTTAACCTTCTATTCAGCGACCTTGGGTGTCCTGAAAGGTGCTTTTAAATAAAATTTATTATTATTAGTAGTAGTAGTAGTATAAATAGTATTAAGCTCCAAACTCTGGTCTTAAGTTTTCCAGGGTCCACTTGAAGCTGGCTGCAGAATCACCAGAAACCACAAACACACAGAGACACAAAAGACGATAAAAAGGAAAATAAAGTTTACTGACATCAATGTGCTGTGCATCAAATTTTAAAACTCTAGACTTTGACTCTAGACATGTGACTGAGTGAGGAATACACCCGGAACTGATCCAGAAAAGGATTGGGAAAGCCCAGTTAGGTCTCATGTCATTGCGCGCACACACACGCACACACACACACACACACACACACACACACACACACTCCTACACTTACACACCTCCTTATCAAGGACATAAACTCTGACTGGAAGTTGTCCCTTTTACAGCTCGTTATCTTGCATTTGAAACAGATTACGCTGCAGTCAGATCTGTTCTGACTGCTTCTGGCTTCTCTACAGGAACTTGGAGCCAAGTTAGAGTTTATTAGTTGCACATATAATATCTGCAGCTTAGGGCTGCACAATACAATGTGTTTCAGTATGGTTATCATGATATGGGCATGCACTATGTTCATATCTCTAAGTAAAGAATATATCACAATAAATTTGGGCCTTTCAATGAAGTTCCCTTATCCTGTCTCTTCACATTACTAATGGGTATAAATGAGCATCCATTTATATATTTGACCACATTACATAATCAACCCACACAGTTAGAGCACCTTCTCAACGCTGTCATCACACCTGCTGTTATCAGGGTCGGGCAGAGTGATGTGCAACGTGAGTGGTTTAGTAACTGAGAGAGAGGGAGCTGTAAATGTGAGTGGAGCAGAGTAGGGATGTGGGAAATATGACAGTTTTTTTATAGTTAATATCACATAAGGTGCTTTATTTAAAAGTGCTTCCATGCATTGCTATGGGGAATGTAAGATCTGTCTCCAAAGAGATGAAGCAGCCAACGGTGCTAACCCACCCCAACCCCAACTCCACCAGAGAGAATACCAGAGGACAGAGTAGCATCATGGTCATCACGGAGACAAGGCTGATGGAACAGGCTGGTGTCCAACTAACATTGGACGCAAAGCCACATTGGGGGGATTTCACCTGCTGTGAGCAGACAGGATACAGGAGAGAGAGACTGAACAGGCTGGTGAAGAAGTCCTGTTCAGTCATGGACCCTGTTGAGGTGGAGGCTGACAAGAGAATTATGGAATAGCTGTCGTCTCTGATGGACTTCTTTTTTATTTTTTATTTTTTTGTGCAAAGTGTCAATCAGTGGCAGCTTGTTGCAGAAGTGCTGTCTTTGTTGTTCTTTTTAGTTGACGCTTATAATATTATTTTATTTATATATCCTCAGAATTTTTGCACTATATATCGTCAGTATTGCTGCTGTGACTGAATTTCCCCCTTGTAGGATGAATGAAGGAGTATCTTATCTTATCTCTTATCTTAACACTTTCACGGTTCCGGGCAGCAGCTTCCAGACTTGTGCTTTGTTCAGCTTTTTCTTCAGTCAGAGCAGGCTCACTCTTTGTGTGTCAGCTCTAAGTTTGGATCTTCTGATTACCCATTTAGTCGTTTATTTAACATCCTCCTTCCCATGGCGTATGATATCATGAGCTGCTATAAAACTTGAAACAGTCTGAGTTTAATGTCACAGTGAAACTTTGCTTAAAGCTTGCTTTGCTATACATATGCATATATATAAATCACATCACTATGCATATCCCATGAGAGGAAAATATTGTCAAATTTACCTAATATCTTACAGCCCTACTCCAGCATGAAGTAATGTGATTGAAGAAGCCAAAACTTTGAAACAGTTCAAATATCTGCTTTCTCTCTAAGAAAGCATGCAAAACAAGTGATACAGAATTACTTAAACCATAAAAAAACAAGACAGAAAACATCAAATGAAATGTCTCACTGAGCAAATGAAAGTTTAAATTGATATTTATGAAATGAACCCTGAATTCTCTCTTTCTCTCCCTCTGCAGCACCACGCTCTGCTCCCACACCAGCAGCACCGACCACACCAGAGGCCACCACATCAAGCACCTCCTCTCCCTCCACCCCCTCAACCAGCACCACTTTAACCCCCCCAGCAGGAGGTGGACCCTCCTCCACATCCAGCAGCAACAGAAGTACCTTGTTAAGCACCGCCGCCACCACACAGGCCCTCCTCACCAGCCTGAGCAGCCCTACCGACAACACCACAGCCGCCCTGACAGAAGTCTCCTGGACCCAGTTCAACATCATCATCCTGGCTGTCATCATCCTGGTGGTGCTGCTGCTCCTGGGTTTCGTGGGGGGTGTTTACACCTACCGGGAATACCAGAACCGCAAGCTCAACGCCCCTTTCTGGACCATCGAGTTGAAAGAGGACAACATCAGCTTCAGCAGCTACCACGACAGCATTCCAAATGCTGACGTATCAGGCCTGCTGGAGGACGAGGCCAACGAGGTGGCACCCAATGGCCAGCTGGCCTTAACCACACAGGGAAACTGCTACAAGGCTTAGCACGGCATTCACCCTCCACCGGACAGACGGACAGAGATAGAGATGACACAAAGCTGCTGGAAAGTACCAAATCCAAAGCTCCTCATGTGATGACTGCTTCTGTTGCTTCACAACCCCTTCAAACTGACAGTCAGATCAAGCTGATGTGAAAAAAGACGGATTTCCTCTCAAACTTCCCTTTTTGATATGATTCTGTGTGGAATCAGTGACATGGGTCCAAAGAAGAAGGTGATTGGTTGGAGTTGTGCCTGCAGAGGACGCTGACATGCAGACAATTTGGGTGATTGACAAGTTTTAAAGACGGATGCAGTCACACACCTGTTTGCTGAAACAATGATCCTGACACTGGTTAGAGGACATTTCAGATATTTTTAAAAAGGACTTCAGACTGTTTAAGTTATGAACGCACTCACTGGAGCTGTGATCCTAAACTGAGACAATGATTGTTATTTAATGAATTTTTATTCTGCTCTTATTTATTGGTTGAAGTTTCATTCTGGGGAGAAATGCTGCACATGTATGATGTGTTTATTCATTGTGTTTTATCTAATGTGCTGTCGAATGGTAATTTGAGTTGGCCAGTATGTTTTCATGTATAGTTTGTGTGTTTCGGAGAGAGTCATTGGGGAAGGTGAGGGCTTGGCACAAGCTTTGTATTGACTTCTTTTGTTTATACCTTCCTGTCTTTCATTGAAGCGTGCCTGCGCACCTGAAGTATCTTAGAGGAGTGTTTCTTTTAAACCCTTACAACTTGGCACTACTGCAGGGTTGTGACTCATCCTCTGCCCGAGATAACCACCACAATCACTACCTAGTCTGCTTTTTGCTGTCTACCTCAGCAAAAGTTGAACAAACCACTTACAATTTTTATGTTTAGGTTGGGGTCTTGCTCACGATGACTCAGTCTTGGGTGGTAAGAGCCCTCACTGCCCCGAACAGGGTCAGGGCTCCAGTGTTGATGTTACTGTTATGAAGTAGAACCAGCTCATTGTTTTCTCCAATAAATGAGTTTCATCAGCTAAACAAATGAATTGCTGTAAAAGTGACACACCCCAAAGTTCACAACTGATCCTGGGCATGGATCCATGTTCTCTGTGTTGTTTGGGTATGATTCATTTTACAGTGGTGAATGAGTAGAGCTACTTATGGAACCAACTCCTCAGGTACTGGCTCTTTCCCTAATGTGACCACTGTAAATATGATTATTGTACAGATGAATGTGAATAGTAGCACTATTATTGTACAGCTAGAATACTGTGTACACTATCACTCAACGAGCTGACCTTTCACTCTGTCCAGGGTTTGACGTTGCAGTCAGCCCATGGCTTTTTGTAATTTTCTTTTCTTTCTTATTCTCAGTGGACTTTGCCATAAACACAGCTGCAGGACTGAAAAATGCACCACCCACGCCACAAAACCAGAATGATGTAAATAATACCCCAAAGTTGGAACAAAACTCTCAAATAAAAGTGGGTTTAACTGTTGTCTCTGTTTCTGTCCTGGGTCACCTGATGAGCCGTCTGTGTTAAAGAATCATCATAGAATATGATAAAATTGATTCAAAAACCAGTGGGGTTGATCCCCACCATTCCCCCCAACAAATCATACCCTGTCTTAGAGCACAAAGTTCACAAAGTTTGATCATTGTCACCTCTCAAACAATAGCTCCGTGTGACAACAAATAAATACATTACCTCATTGCTTTGCATCCTGGGAAAAGTTCTTTTAAAGAAAGGTAAAAAAAGAAGATCTGGAGTCTTTTCCAAACTGGACACTACACACTGTCCCTACTCACGAACCCAACATTTGTGCATCCTCATGTGTTACCATGACCACTAAACTTCAGGTTTCTGTTTGAGATTATGGGGAAAAATTGAACAGCCTTTTTTACCATCTTTGCCGAGAACGTCTCTATTTTATTTATATATATATATATATACAGAGAGAGAGAGAGTAAATTTTATGAATTTTAAATAAGATATCTTAAATTTTTATCTCATCTCAAGACAGATTACACCTTTATTATTTCTAACACTGGAATATTAAGTGAGTCACTTCTGATTTGAGAAGGTTCATAATTAAGAAAAATATAATAGAAAATAATGCCATAAGTCTTTATACAGTTGTTCAACAAAATTTATAAAGCCTTTCTTAAAGTGTAGCAACAAGAAGCAAAAAAGAAACTTAGTGAGATTGAAACAATGCGCAGTGTGTAGTTGTGTAGAGGTAATGTGCTATTATATTGCAGTGTTAAGAGGTCATGTGTGTGTGTGCGTGTGTGTGTGTTTCAGTGACTCTTTTCTACCTTTTTTTAAACACATTAAGACCTCTATTGTACACCTGTGTAAAGACTTATGGCATTATATTCTATTATATTTTCTCACTTCATGTTACAGTGTCAGAGATAGTCAAGGTGTCAAGGTGTCATTAAGATAAGATGAGAAGATCAGATACTTTATTTACAATTCACAAAATTTATGATCCACCAGCATATCAAAACACTGCGAGTTTTTGTGGCAGGGAGCAGAGAGTGGGATTTGGAAAACAACATCTTCGTTTTTGTTGAGTGTCTCTCTTCTTTATCCCCTTTAACTTATCTTAACTGCTGTTGAGTGGATATTTTGAGTGATGAATGCTGCCTGGCTTGAGTTTCATGCTGAGGATGATTTGTTATTGTTATTTTTATTGTTTCGTTTTGGGATACATGGCAGAAAGGGGAAATTCGTGAACCCACACAGTGAAACTGGCTCACCTCGAGACTCCCTACCAATGCAGCGGTCTGAACGTGGGCGACACCTCCCAGATAAATGCGTGCGATGGGTGAGAGCAGGGTGATCAGCAGTGCGCACAGCGGTGGCATGGAGGACGAGTACGGACAAAACGCTGCGCTCCAGCTTCTCCGGCAGCAGCACAGGCATCTTCAGCGTTTGTTCCAGTTCCTGTCTGTGATTCTTCTCCTTCTGATCACTGCGGCTCTGGCTTTGGCGGTTATGTTTGGAGCTGTAGCCCTTTCTCCAGGATGCAAGGTAATCAAGACTTACCGGAAAGCGCGCGGTGCGTCCGCTAACAGGCGCTGCGCGCAGCTGCAGGAGGGCTCTGGTTCACCTGTGCTTTATGAAATGTCTGCTTTAAAAACCTGCTGAGCATGTGATCAACTTGTCTTTGGGTTTGCTGCACCATACGACAAATGTCGGAGTCTTCTTATTAGATCAAGTTTATTCCCCGTTGAAAGGCTGGTTATTGTGATTTCTTACTTTGTTGCGCAATAGATCCCCATGAACCTGTGCCAAACCAAAAACAGACCTCTTATCCGAAGATAAATAAACATCTGAGAAAAGAAATGAGAATATATAGAAACTATAGATGTGTCTGTGATACATAATGGTGAGGGTCATAATGTAACGCACTCCAAGTTCTTCGCAAACACACATTGGAACTCATTCACAAATAGTGTGTATGCACAAATTGGTGACTAATTGGTGTGTGCGAACATTTTAAGCACAAAGCTGTGATTCTGTACTTACATTTCTTCTTACTCTGTGAACAAATTGAGAACCTCCTCAGACCATGGGTACGCACCAAGGATGAGTGATCAGCTTTCTTAAAAACTTTAAACACAGACTCTCTTCACTAAAAGCATGACACTAAAATTACTTTTAGAAAAAGAAAAAGCATTTGATAGAATTCAGTAACAAAAACTTTGAATTGACTTTATTAATGAAATAATTATGAAATTCACACCTTTTCACCCTTTTCATGCTTACAAAACAGAATCGTAAATCAAATGCTTATTTTACATTAAAAATATAATAATATCCATATCAAAATATCTCATTTTTAGGTTAATTAAAACGTTGACTGTCCTGACAGATAGTGTCATAGTTGTGTAAACTGATGAAGACAAGAAAATGAAGACATAAAATAACTTGCTTCTTCTTATGACTTCACACATTTTCTGAGTTAATAACCCACACAAAGTTTCAGGGGAGGCTCCTCCTCCTGATGAACTATGAACAGATGTCCTCATATAGCTGAATTGGGACATGGTAATATACTGATTTCAGATTGGGGAATGCACCTCTGAATTTAGAATGATTCTGATTTTATTACTATACACACAAAGAAAAATGGCTGGTACGCACTTGTCATGAATCTAATGGTGATTTTGCATAATTTCTTCTTTTATGGGGAGCAAGAAAATTTCTACACATTTTTTAGTGAGCCTAAATGTTTTTGTTATGATGATAAAAATCAAGCAGAGATGTCTGGTCTTGTTATCTCAGGAACTGTTGTTATAGATGCAGTGAGGGAGCCAGACCTGGGGTGGCCAAACTGGGGCACCCAAAGGGGTTGCAAGGTGTATGGGTTACCCTACCTTTTTATATGTATTTCTTTATCTTGTAGAAGTTTTGGATTGCTTCTTGATGTTTTATTTTTCTTTTTTTTTCACGAGTGCTGTTCAAATCAGAATCTGTTCGTTGGTACAAATGACTTCAACAAGCAAATATACTGAAAAGCGTCCATCGAAGGCTTCTGTTTCTGTTTCATCAATGATGATTTTACTCCAGTGTTTTTCAGCTTCCAAACTGCTCTTTTAGTCCACATATCGTGAATTGGGTCCTCAGGCTGTTTATGTCACAGCTTATTTCAGTACTTTTCCTCTCACCTCTGCTTCTGCTGCTCTGTCTGGGTCACGCCCACCTCATCAGGGGCAACTCAGCACACCTGAGCTCCAAGCTGCTACTGACTGCAATCAGGCCTGCATTTAAACCTCTCCTGTCTACCAGTTCCTTGCCAGATTGTTCTCTAGCTTCATGCCTGACTTTCTAGCTCTGCCTCTATTGGTTTACCTGGTTTTTGACCCTTTTGACCTGCCTTCTGTTGGACTATTTGCCTGTTTGGACAGTTTTCTGGTTTCACCTGCTTCCTGCCTTCGCCCTTTTGGATTTGTTTGCCTGTTTAGACTATATTCTGGTTCTGACCCTGCCGCTTCTCAGACCACGCTCTCTGCCTGCACCCTCACGGTTCTGTTGCCTGATCTTTTGAACTCTTTGTTGAAGTTTCCTTCAATAAAAGACTTTGCTAAAGATTTTCTGTGTTTCATGTGTTGCTCTTGGGTCCAAATACTGCTTGTTTCAGTTTAAGCTGATTGAGCACAGCACATTAATTTCTATCATAAATAAGATTTGAAACCTGATAAGATAGGTTGATCATCCTTTTTCATACAAAATCTGGAGAGTTGCAATTTGATATTGTTTTCAGTAATCAATTTTCATCAAAATGTCATTCAACAGTCAGATTTATATGAAACTGAAGCTTCAGTAATGGTTTGAAATGTGCATTCCTCTCATTTTCTAACTCGTTGTCACGAAGAGGTCTTTACAATCAAAGACACTGAGATCCATTACAACAGCCAATCCCATCACAGGGACAGTTTTCACAGCTACAATGGGGTCAAGTGTTACCACATGAATGTTTTAAAATCTTTTTTAAAAAAGGCAAGAAAGCAGTGAGTTTTGAAAGCTTATTTGCACTGACAAGTTGGAGAATATTTAACTTAATGCATGGTATCACAGCAAGACACATGGACAGGAAACACATCCTTAGACCTGTCTGCTTTGTGATAAATACATCTACAGGTGACAACTAACCTCAGCTGTAATTGGGGTACCCACCCTTTTTCTGGGGGAAAAAGGTTAGGAACCATGTTTCTAGACCATGTTTGACCAGAATATTGACTGTTGTGATTATAATTTGTTCTTAATATTGTAATTTAATAGTCTCAAGATGGTTCTTTTTATCTTTGATCCTAATCAAACATACAACAGTTGTAACAGCTGCTACATTAAGTTCATGTTTCACTGATCAAAAACATAAATAAGTCTTTGTGTCCTTCCAGCCAATGATGCAACCTTACAGCCATCCACTAGGTAAGCATCTTTTTCTATAACTCAGAGATCTTGTTCTTGGCAGGTTTAATGTGAAATCAACCATCTGTCAGTCTGTTAAATTGTGTTGTTGTATTACAGCAGGTGACATGGAAAAACATCAGCAACGTATACATTTGGCAACTTCCAGCGCCATGCCAACAGGTACAACATGTTTCATTGAGCACAATAACAGAAATTCTAGGAATTATAAAGATTTGAAGGCAAAAGATCATGTTTTAGATTTTTTTGAGCCACGATTCTATGGAAAGACAAGACAGACAAACAGGAAACATGAGGATGAAATGACAACACAAGAAACAAGGGTTGGGGAAGAGGGGCAGTCAGGAGGAATAGAGACACACATAATTCACAATTCAAAGATCTTAATAAAGAATTTTCCTGAAGATACCTCAGGGCAAGCTCAAACCCTCATCAAAATTTTATAAAACACCACAATTTCTCTCCAGATTAAGCCAGTCAGGTAATCTTCCAAGTAAGAATCCTTTAAAAAGCACACTGGCTTTCATTCCTTCAAGTTAAGAAGTATCAGCCTTCAATCGAGGGGCACCAAAGGGTTGAGCAGTGGAAGAAAAAGGAAGACCAGTGTCTAAAACCTGCATCATGACCAATTAGACTGTACAACATATACACAGATGGCAACCTCACTTTGCTTGGCTCGAAGTGTGATAGCCACAAAAACTGCATCTCCTGGTGACCGGCTGCAGTATAAGTCAAAAACTCTTTCCCTACCATTCATTTGAATGGGACTGGGATCAAACTTAAAAAAAAAGTATTACACCTCATAGAAATGTTTCTGACATACGTATCCTGTGGTTTTATGATGATAGTATGGGCCTGCATGCGTTCAAGCCCTCTTTTTTTCCTTTTCAGAGAAGTTTTGTCATTAGTCGTTGGATGTTACAGATTTTACATCACAATTTAGGATAATTGACAGCTGCTGCTCTTGCGGGGTTTTTTTTTTTGTTTTTTTTTTTAAATGGTATTTGGTAATACTTTAGAAAAGAGAGTCACCAAGAGATAAGACTTCATTGGGTTCATAAGTTTAAACACCCTGGCAGAGATTTTGATTTCTTGGCCATTTTTCAGAGAATATGAAGGCTAACACAAAATCTTTTCTTTTACTCATGGTTAGTGATTGGGTAAAGCCATTTATTAGCGAACAACTGTTTACTCTTATTAAATCACGACAACAGAAACTACCAAAATGACCCTGATTAAAGTTTACATACCCCAGGTCTTAATACCGTGTATTGTCCCCTTTAACATCAGTAACAGTTTGAGTCTTTTGTGGTAGTTGTGGATGAGGGTCTTAATTTTCTCAGATGGTAAAAATGCCCAACTTGTTAATTGAGGAATTCAAAAATAGATAGAAAAAAGGAAGCATACAAGTCCAGGTAATATACGCATTTTTAAAATCTGTGCTCTTATCCAACCAGACTGTTAAACAACAATGTTGTATCACTGCAGGTGACAAGGAAGAACCATCCCTCTGTTTGGATTTCACAATTCCCAGTGCTATGCTTACAGGTACAACACCTTTCAATAATCATAATGACAAACATGTTTAGGAATGATAAAAACTGAGGCAACACACTATGATTCTCTGTCAAATCTCTAAGTGATCAAGTTTGCTCAGATAAAAAGATTGTGTAAGAGTGGATTAAGATTTCACTGCAAGATCGTGACTGACAGCTAGAGGCAAAAGAAAACACGAACACAGTAAACTGAGCCTATAGCAACACAACTATGAGCTGGTTCAGAACCGACCCAGCTCTAACTATAAACCTTTTCAAAAATGCAAGTTCTTAAAGAGAGTATCTGCAGCCTGGACCCCAAATTGGTAAATGATTCCAAGGAAGAGAAGCCTGGTAATTGAAGGTTCCACTTCCCATATTACTTTCAGAGACCAAGGGCATGAAAAGCAGGCTGCATGCTGGGAGCTCAGCGATCCAGAGGGGCAATAAAGTATGATGAGCTCTTTGAGGCGCAGTCATACTGGCCAACCATGCCATGCATGAGCGCATTTCAGCCTTAAAGTCCAGCTTAGCCAGTGTGACCGCAAGTAAACCGTGCTCAGGCATGGCCTACTTCCCCGGCCTCAGCATAATTGAAGAGGTGTGGTTCAGCGTGGCTCACTTCATACAGGAGCATGCGCGTACATGATGCATAATGCATGATGATGTATGATCGCACTCCTCTCAATAATCATCTTAAACAATGGCAGGGTGTTAGAGGGCTGTGTCGGTCCAAAACAACATAACAGAAGCCCAAAAGTGAGTAAAGCTTTAACAATACTTTCTACATTCTCTAATTTGCCGACTCTGAGGAAACCGCATCCCATAAACAAACACCTCATGGTGACATCAGCAGCTGAGCCTGCAGGGGGTGAATTGCACTTGAGTACGGCACAGTTTAAATGGCCAGTGCGACTGCGCCCTAAGACAAGGCTGTTCATCGCTATCTAGAGCTTTGTAGGTTTTAAGTCTGAAGATAAAAAGTGTTTCTAATTTCTTGGTTTACATTTCCCTGAACAAAAATTAAATGTAAAAGTTCATTGTACAATATTTTGATTGTGCAAAGAATTATATAAAAAAAAAAAAGTTCTTTATTTGGCATACAAAATTCAAAGGGCTACAAATGACTAAATTTGACTTTTCTGCTCTCCTTCTCAGCTCCCAAAGGCAATGCAACCATTGGGAACTATCTGAATTGGGAGAGTGAAGATGGAAATGCTTTCTGTTGCGGAGGTATCAATTACTCCAGTGGGCACCTGGTGGTGCCCAGACAGGGCTTGTACAGAGTCTTCCTACAGGTCACCTTTGGGGGCATCGCGGGGCTGTGTGAATCTGTCATGGAGGTGAAGCTCATTAACATTGTGTATCTGTCCCGGAGGAACTACCATGACTATGTGCCCATCTTGTCATCAGTTGACACTGTGCCATGCCGCCAGGAGTTTTGGAGTAAATCGCTCTACACATCCAGCTTATTTAGACTGGAGGCGAACAGCGAGCTGGCTGTGGAATCAAATTGGCCCGAGCTTATCACCAAGAGACAAGATGAGGTGTTCTTTGGTATAGAGTTTGTTGCTTAAAAATTTGCTTACATGACTGATTATACGCGTGGGATGTTTGCAGCTTCACATGTAAAACTTAGTGATGGGGGTTAAAGAAAGGGTATCATGCTTTTTTCTAGGCTTTATTTTGTCCCTCTGGTGTGCCTGCAGTCAATTCACGTGATCTAAAGTGGGGGGACATCGAGCCAATCTTTTCCCCAAAAGGAGGAAAGAAAAGAATTAGCTTATGTGCTCAGGTTTGTGCCGTGCAGCTGAAGAAACAGGACTTTATCTGTACATGGGTCACAGAAAAAAGTGATTGTTTACCTGTGGCGACAGGGAGACTATGTTCCTGGTAATATGATGGAGTTCAGGATCAGACATCGGGGCCAGGACCAAGTGAGATGATGGCGGGAAAGGTCCCAGGCAGCGACAGGTTCACCAGCAGCAGCCACAGCCTGGCTCCAGGTGTCAGATGGAAACAAGGATTTGTCAGAGCTTTACCCCGACAGAAACGTAATCTAAGCACTGCAAGTCTTGATTTATTTATTTTCTGACCCTGGATTAGAGGATATACAAATTTTAATGGGTAGAAAAAGGGTTTGTTGTGTATACGATATCACTGAAGCCGGTGCTGCGTCTCTTTTCTCACACTCATGGAAAACCATAGTTCAGATTTGGCGTTTTTACAAGTTACTCCCTGGTTTGTGGTTCGCACTTACACTTACTACAGACTTTTTAAGTTACTGTTTCTGAGTTCAATCTTTAATTATGCTGATACGAACAGCATTAGGCTCCATATCTCTTGCTAACGCCGGCCACTCACCAGGACTTGCTGTTCTACTCACATCACAGCTCATTGCTCTCCTTTACCCGTTATTCTGCCTGATCCTGCCCTGTTCCTGCCCTTCGTCTTGTCTAAAAGTCTCATCATTCTAATCCTGAGGACTCTCATAGAGAGGAATAC